>KE157550.1:25540-36035 GCA_000411055.1 Leavenworthia alabamica
TAGTTATTGCATTCGTTACGCTCATATGTTATAAATATTATTTTGTTCATACTAAATCTACTTATTCAAATGCACTATATTCTACATTGGATTCTACACCCTCTACAAAGCTTATTTTCCTATAAAATATCCAAATTATTGACTTAATCTTAATCCAGATTTTAAAAGATAAACAATAAATATAGTGTTGATAAATGAGAAGGACAACAATTACAAACACTAACATAATTGGATTACTTTTCTCCCGTCGATTTAAAAATATCATTTAAAATATTTTGTCCCGAATTAAAATAAAACAAACATTTAATTCGCGCAACGAAATTAAAATTTTATTTTTAGAAATTAAAAAACTATGAACAAAGAAGAAAATTTAATCATTAAAATTACTGATCATCATCTTCTTCCTCAATCAGATCTGAAAGTGCAAAACAACTCCGAGATTGAAAAGCTCTGTTCTTGAACGAAGGTTTTCTCGTAACAGTCTTAACTCTTTCTCCTCCTTCTTCATCACTTGATGATTTATTCTCATCAAATTCAGATTTCATCAGATCTTCATCTTCATCATCATCATCATCATCTTCATTAACAGGTAACAAAGGCATAGATTTAGGGTTTTGCCATGAATAAAACGATCTTCTTGCTAATTTATTACAGATCTGTAATCTTCTTCGTTTATTCAATGGATTCTCTTGTTTAGCTACTTCTTTAACACTTCCGATCTCTCCTAAATTCCCAAATGATTTTGATTTCCCTTTGTAATGATTTGATAATCCTCTCCTGCAACACAAATCAACAACCCTTATAAAAATTCAAAGAAACAATTTTTAATTATAACAGAGGATTTTTTTTATAAAAAATGAAGTTACTTGGAAGGAAGAGAATCTTCAAGAGAGCTCATTGAAGCTAACCCATGAAACCCTAATTCATTGGATGAAACGTCATCGTTTTCGTTTTCACTTTCTTCTTCATCCTCGCTATCTCCTGGAGTTCCAAGTGATGAAGTATCCGATGAATAATCCACCGTTCGTCCTGACCAGATTCCACTTCCGTCTTCATTTACCGTTTCACCGGAGGAAGTAGAGGATGAAGCTTTCTCCGTTGTCGGTAGATCGTTTTCATATTCAGAGACTTGGATTGAAAAAGTTGGTTTTGTCATCACTTCCATAACCGTAAAATCTTCAGATCATAAACCAGATTTGATTTGGTCGGAAAATCAAAGGCTTGTGTTCTGTCTCATTAAAAATCTTTTAATCACAGATTCAGAGGATAGTAGAAATCGCCATGGCAGACAATAGAGAGAGAAGGGATAAGAAGAAGATAAGGACGATAAGTGGATAAAATATTATATATCATTTTTGGCTTTTGGAATATATTTATGTGTATACGTGATTTAAAGACATATAAAAATAACAACTATATTTCCAGTTTATGTGTATTTTATAAGGAGTATACAGTTTTAAGAAGGAGGAGTTTGTGAAGTTTATTAACAAATCAAAATTTTCAGAAAATCAAACTCAAAAAAGAAACTTTATCGAAACAAAATATGTTCTTATTTTTAATTTTATTATTAAAACAAAATATGCCTTCAATTATTTAGTTTTTGATCAATTATTTATGATTTTTCCTATGCTTTAGAAAAATACAATGATAGTGAGTAAGTGGGTCACAACTCAACTGAGATAAAGGGAAAGGAATATTCCTTTTAAATATCTGAATCTTATAGTGTATATAAAAAAAATCTAATACATAATATTTTGAATTCACTAATAAATACTTCTACTAGGTTATGATCCGCGATACATAACGGGAAAATCGGTTTAATAAAAGATTTGTTTTTTATGTAATTTAAAATAAGTTATAGATTTAAGATAAAAGTCTAAATATGTTAAAATAAAACATTTGAAACAGTCTTTATTGTACTCATCTGAAGTGGCTTATATGGAAGAGTATAGATAAAAACAACTGTTTTGTGATCTTTCTTCTTACTCTAAAATTGAATACATTTAGTCTAAATTGGCAAATAACTAATTAAACAGAATAAAAAAAAAGGGTAGCAAGGTAAACAAACTAAAAAAAAGTATATGAGAGTTAAACATAATAGCAGAGTAAAAAGATAAAACAAATAAAACTAAAAACATGATGCAATTAAGTTGAATACTGCTTTAGTTATATTTTCAGAAATGAGTTACAAAACCACACTTCCATCATGTTCAAGATTGTTAGCCGTTAGGAAGTTTTTGAATCATTTTCCAAAACACATCCTATTACTCCTTTGCCCATTTTGAGTTAAGAGAGATACTGACCATTCTGTTCCAATATGATCAATTATGACAGTTTCTCCTCTAGTTTGCTGTAAATTGTGATGAGTGCTAAAATATGTCGGAATAAACTGTGTATAGAGACAATGAAAGATTATTAAATAGATTAAAATATTTATTGAATAAAAATAAAATGACTAACATATAATGTAACAAATGAGTCATTATATATGCATAAACATATGTAAAACTATATATAACTTATTGAATTTGATGATATAAAAATTTATATTTAATCAAAGTTAATAAATCTTAAAATTTTGAAGTTTACTTACAAAGTTATAGTTTTTGGTGCTTTTGGGAGTGATATTCATTTCAAAGGATTTGACAAGTTTTTCCAATAAGCAATCATCCCAAAACTCATTTGTGTCTTCTGATTCTTGAATTCAAAACGAAAAAACATATTGTTAATAATATTTAATAATATTAATGGTTTAATATAGTTATGTTAAAGACTTACCCGTATCAGATAACACAACAACATCATCAGACATGTATTCTAACTCAGGTGAAGACACATTTTCAGATCCTTGATCTGAAAGTGAAAAAATTATAATTAATTTATGTTATTAACCGATGAAACAAATATGAATGTTTTTAAACATACTTACCATTATCAGAAATATCAATAACATCATGAGAAACAAATTCTGAGTTTGAAGCATTTGATGGACATTTGGTTACATAAAAATTTCGTCTTTCAAGTACCAAATCTGGTTCTTGCTTAAATAATAACACATCAACACATTGATACACATGAAACATAACAAATTTTCTCCAGCCTTTAGTTAGTTTGTTAGAGTCCAACTTTATACTCCACATTTTTTCAGATTTAATTGTTTTCAAATAAAGATATTGTTTTCCAACATCGTTATTATCATTAACATGAGCATCATAGTAATCAATTGGAATCTCCTTTAAAACACCAAAAATATTGATATTATTGTTTAAGCTAAGAATAAGTAATATTGATTATTAAGTAAATAGTTACCAGAGATGATTCAAAATGAGAAAGAAGTGTAACAAATAACTGATTTATTGGAGGCGAATTATGATCCATCTAAGTAAATTAATAAAATTGAAAATAGATTTTCAATCCAAATAACAATTACGGTATCAAATTAATACATTGTATATATTATTTGTTAATCTTTTTAGTTAAATATTAGATTATGAAAATTTAAATAGTAGTATCATAAAAAATCAAGATTAATAAGTATATTATATTTGTCATAAAACAAAAAATTTAACATAATACACTTTCTAACAAAACACTATAATCAATATTATTAGTGGTATATTTTGTAATGAACTTTAAAAGTTAGATTAATTAGGAAGATTTAAATCCATGAAAACAAAATAAGTTCTATAACTTTAATAAATATTTGTTAATATATTTTTCTAAACTAAACAAAAGATTTAAAATGTTTAAAATCAATTGCATGTAACAGATCTGAAAAATAAATGCATTAAATTGCTGTTTTTTTTAAAAACGACAAAATTTAAAATCATTATAACAAAGAATATAACTGATTAAAAAAAAATGGATTGAGATCACCAACAATAATGCTTTGAAAATCAGGAATATCGAGATAGAGATTGTTGCTTTTGTTTACACTATTGGTAACAATAGTTGTATTCATAAAACCCATCTTAAATGGATGTTTGGTTACACGAAATTTACCTTTTGCTTGTGACAATGTAAAAGTGTCTATTATTCGCCATTAATCTTTTGTTAATAATGATTGATATTTAGAAACCAATCTTTTTTTAATTCTGGCATGAATTTTATCACCCTATAAATGAGAAAATAATTTAAATTAGTAATATGATTATTTTAAAAAAATAGAAAAAAATAAGTAAGATATATATATAACCTGTTGATCAGGTAGAACCATTTCTAGTGTTTCACCTGAAATTTTTGTATATGTTTTCAGATGTGGATTATTTTTACTTGGATATGCCATGTGGTTTTGAAAGGTTTAATGTTTTTGAGGTAAGTAAAAATAATTGGAGAACTCATGTTTATGTAGGCAGTATGTTTGTTCGGATATTTTAAGTTGTTGGTTTGATGAATTGTTAAGTTTTAGTTTAATATATATATTAAAAATATTAAGTTTTTACGGATTTATTAATAAGAGATAAATATGTAACGATTTAAGAATATGCTCGCCGATTGTTTGTTGAAATTTTAAAGGGATGTAGCGTTTGTTAGAGTTTTTTTCGTGGTTAACTAAATATTTAGATTTAAAAATAGATATTTATTAATAAGTGATAAATATGTAACGATTCAAGAATATGCTCGCGGATAGTTTGTTGAAATTTTGAAGGGATGCAGTGTTTGTTAGAATTTTTTTCGTGTTTAACTAAATATTTAGATTTAAAAATAAGAGAATATTCTACGTTTAATTAGGTTGTTTAATAGTGATATATATTGTTTGAAATGTGGAGTAAATATAGGTTATGGATAGTTATTAAAGTGATGAATATGTTCGTCGCCGATTGTTTTGATTTAATAGGTAATTAAATTAATATTTGTAATATGATTAAATACTATTATATCCTTTATTGATTATATTGAACATTTTTAAATAAGAATAAATATAATGACATTTATAGAATTACTTTACAATTTAAAGGTTATTTATTTTCAATGCTGTAGAAATAATAAGTAGTAAATATTATTGTGCTATATCAATATATTATCATATATTTTTTAATATTTATATAAAATTACTAGAAAGATAATTAGATAATTTACTACTTAATACATATATCACTCAATAATATTTTTATATCTTCTACCTACATTATTTGTCATGTATATGATCAATAATAATAACCTCTTATATTATAAATTTTTAACTATATAACAATCATATATTTCACTTCTTATTTCTTTTTTTTTTTCCATATATTTCATCATATATTATAAATATATTTTTTCATCCTATATCTCCGTCATTTCATCAATGCAATTATACATTCATATTAAAATAAATGTGTTTATTAATCTATATACACATAACAAACCGAATTCTTGAACCAATTGATCCGATTCTCAAACCATGATATTAAAAAAATTCAATTTTCAAACCATGTTTAGTTTTAGATTTAGCAATGTTTAGTTTAAGTATCTTAAAACATTATTAATCAATATTTATTGTTTATACTTTCCAATATTATTTTTTATTTATAATATATTATTTTTCCAGAACATGGGTTGCAACCTAGTTTAATAATATAACTAATGAAAATAATGTCAACATTTGAAGCTATACATGAATTTTAAGCAATGTATAACGAATATAGATTAATTTGGTTCATAATTGGTTTTGACTTAAATTTGATATATCAATATTTATCCAAAAAATCAAGATTTAAGATCAGAAAAAAATATTAGTTCGAGAATACATATTAAAAATAATATTCGATATAAAAAATTAAACATAAATCATAAATAATATATAAAAAATGTGATAATCTATCCATTCTCAGTTAATTTTGAATTGAAAATCATAATCTAATACAAATATGCAATATAAAATCGGGAGATACTTACATCAAAATGTCTTCCTTATCTTTTACTGTAAACACAATATAAAGGGATAAGAAACTGTTTATAAATAATCGCCAAAACTGTTTATAGAGTACAACATTTACGATTTTATTACCAAAAAGGTGAGTTATACACTGAATCACACCCTTACAACTCATGAACTCTAAACAAGGTCCAAATTTAAATTATTATCAAAGCAACACATAACACAACATCTCATAGTCTAACAACCCTAATGACAACACCATGTTGAGGCTCTACAAGTAATTTATGGTCTGGACAGTGTTGATATGTTGGAGACAGAGTAAAACTAAACTTTGACACAATAAGTGACACAATCACTTTGACATCCATCATAGCAAAGTTTTTGCCTACACATACTCTTGGTCCTAGACCAAATGGTATGTATAACTGAGGATACTTGCAAGCTTTAGAGATTCCCTCACTGAACCTCTCTGGCTTGAATTCGTTTGCATCTGGTCCCCAGATCTCAGGGTCTCGATGTAACGTAGGAATGATTGTCCAAATACACACTCCTTTTGGAACCACAAGGCTTCCAAGTCTTATGTCTGTGAATGCTTCTCTTCCCACAAGTGGTGCTGGTGGGTATAGTCTCATTGTTTCTTGAATTACCATTGTCACCTATTTCATATATTATATTATATATATTAACATATTCTTATAATGTGTATAAAATTTTATATTACCGTTTTGAGCTTGGGAATAGATTCTGCGTCGGGAATACCATTCTTGCAAGAACTCAAGATCTCATCTCGGATTCGAATCTGCCAAGTAGGATTGAGAGCGAGGAGCATAAGGCACCAAGACACGGACACTGCGGTTGATTCATGTCCGGCGAAATAGATGCTCTTGCAATTATCTACCACAAAACGTTTATAGGCTGACTTGTCCCACAAGTTACCATCACAGCTATGGATCGCTCCTTCAAGTATCAACTGCATAAGATCCTTCTTGTTAGTTTCTTCACATTCGGCTTCCCTCTCTTTCACCGTTTCCCATATCGAAGAATCCAGTTCCATCGCAAGCGCATCAATATTCACTTCACCATGTTTCTTACTCCCAAACAACATATCACTTGCCACCATATAATATACTCAATTATATTATATATAGAAATACATTAAGAAAATGAGTTTTGAGACTTACGTGAAGCCATTGAATCTAAAGATGACGTTCCGTTTAGTAATGGCGACTAAAAGATCCCTAAGCATAGAGAATATCATTTTGCCTTTAGAAAAAGAGCTACCAAAGCAAGCCCTAGCGATGACATCAGCCGAGACATCTTTAAGGTCTTCGTCTACTCTTATGTCACATCCCATTTCTCCTCCTCTTTGCACCATCTCTTCCCATTTGCTCAACATTGGCAACGCAGATTCCACCATTAAACCAACCATTCCCTTCACCAAACCACAACAAATAATCCAAACGTAAACAAGAACAAAAAAGATTTCATATATATCTACATGCTTCATTTATATTAGTAGGTGTAATCATGTACCTTAATTTTGTCATGGGTAAACTCATGGGCTATGATACGACGTTGATGGGCCCAATGAAGTCCATTAGAGGTAATGATACCATTGCCAAGAATAGGGTTAAGGCGTTTGGTGATGTGATTGATTCTGCCAAGGTCAAGTGTGTTGATTTGGGTAAGCTCCTTCACTAATTCCGGCTCGTTTATGTAAACATGCTGCTTTAACCCGGTCGAGTATGTGTAAATCCTCCCTTCATTACCATTTTGTGTAAAAAATAAATTACTTACATAAAATTGAATAGTTATGGCCTTAATTATGGGTAACAAAACCAAACCAAAATTAAACTTAACTTCAACTTCAGGCCAACAAAATCACAATCCTCATGCATAATTTTACTGTATTATGCACGTGGACAATATTTATTTAATTAGTTTATATATTGCATTATAATAATATACATATTATATTACAGTATATTTTATATATTTAATGATATACCATCTCTGTATCATTTTATACGATGTTTTACTATAAACAAACATATTAATAAGATAATTTTGTTTTTAAATATTATTATTTAATTAATAAATAAAAATAATTAAATCAATAATAAAAACTACTAAATAAAGTAAAAATTTACATAAAATAGAGTAAGAATTACATATAAATAAAAACATTAAAAACTCTAATAGTATATTTCAAAGCTGTTTATCCTTATCTGTAACTGAATATTTAGATATCTGAGAAAAAGTTATGATAAAACTGTCTTTTTATGCAAAGTGAAACGTTCGATACCTGTTAAATCAGGTGGACCCTACTATTAATTATTTTAATTGAATAGTTTTTTAGAGTGTTTAACCATTTAAGCATATGTGATTTTACAGAAAATAATAATAATAATTATTTTATTGAGTGGATGTGAGAAACTCCGATGAGATATTAGTGGTCAAGATGCTCTACGATTCCACATATTATATGCATGCGTATTAAACGATGTAATAAGATTAGAAAACAAACCGTATTGTTTTCGCCACTGTTCGAAATAGGGAAAGAGAGAAGATGAATAGTCATGAGAAATTATGTTATGACCGGAATAGTGTTTAGCCTCCGCTTGAAGTCTCTTCATCTCCGATACATTTCCGTTAAAGATCGACGGTGGAGGACCCTTCACGCCTTGTTTCTTTAGACTTCTCCGCATCCTCCACTGTTCCACCACCGCTCTGCCGTACATATGATGTACTAAGCCGACGATTCCGACAATAACTATCAACCAAATTGCATTCATTGTCTGAATAGCCAAACTCTCCATTTTAATTTTTTTTTTTGTGTATTCTTATTTTCTAACTTTTTATTTTGTGAGTCTCTCTCTCCTTTACCCATTATATACAGTCAATTCATTTTTTTAATTAAATTTTTACTATATATTGTTTAGGGAATTGACACTCTGTAACAAGGAAATACTAAATAATTAGATAACTAATAATAATAATAAATTAAAATTAGGTGAGCAATATGAAAGATAATCTTTTCTTACCAAAAGCACTCTTATAATATAATGTATTATTATATCTGTTTATATTTTCGACATTTTTTATTCTTTCTACGTTTTGTTATAGAATAATCCCAGTTTTATATACTAGACTCCAAACTTCCTAAAATCCTCTTGTTTTATCCAAGTCCAATTATTTTTGGGCTTATACTTTCAAATTATTACACAAGTCGAACAAACTTATAGACTAATCTCAGTTTTATTAAAAATATATAAAAAAAACTTATTAATTGATATGATATTAAAATCTTAAAATTTATCCACTGTAAAAGTGAGGTCGTACTTTAAATGGAAAAATAAATAAATAAACCAACAGAATAAAAACAAGTAATATATGTAATTCACGATTGTAGAGTTAAATTTCGAAACTGCATTCACTTTATCAAAATTTGCTATATCATAGTTTTCTGTATTGGAGGAAGACAACTCGTACCATGATAAATCACGAGTTTTTTCCAATCGAAAGCTAAATCCAAAGTTATATTGTAGTTATCGAAATGCATAAAAGCATGAAGCCATGTGACATATCGAACGCCCCAGGCCCATGGTCCCGGCCCCTATCAGTTTCGTGACAAGATGCCATTTGTCAAGCACTTAAATGGATGCTGCTGCATAATTATCATTTTTTTATTTATACGTAAATGAATATGAACAATGAATTCAAATCTTTTTGATGCTTTTTTCTTCTAAATTTAACTTCAAATTTTTTATTTTTTAAATCTTTATATTTTATAATTAAAAATAATATTAAACTAGTATATTATCCTTCAATTTCGCATTGCAGAAAAATATATTCAAAAATGTATATTTTAATTAGTTTATATGAATATATTATTTAATATATATTAAAGAGATATTAGCGTATTTTATATTTTTTTGTTTTTCATGTATTGATAATTTACAATATGATTCAGTTATACTATACGTGATATTTGTTTATGTTAATAATACAGACTGGAATAATAAATTTATGGGTTTTGCAAAACCGAATTCGAATAATATAAAGTTGTAAATCGGATATACCAAATAAATAGTAAAAAAATTAATCAGATTTATTTCAAATATTTAATATTCAGTTCATATTTGGTTTACGTTGAGATCATATTATATATACCATATATAAAATATTAAAAAATATATAAATTTGGTTAAATAAAATTTGATTAAATTTTTACAAATGTAATTAAAAACATAATGATAACAATAGTTAGACATATAATCGATACTAATTTGATACTAATAGTAGTTAAATAATTATGATAAATTAGGTGGTAGTCCGCTCGTATTATTGTATCTATATCTTTTTATAAAAATAAATAATATTTTTATATTATTTTTTTTATTTTATTTCTTTATTTTATATTTTCCAAAAATAATATTTATTCATTTAATATTTATAATGATTATATATATATCTTAAAAGAATGTATCTATTAATATTAATTTTTTATTTAATTTATATTTAAAACTTATTTAAATAAATATTGTTTAAGTGATCTAAAAAAATATATTTCATATATATTTAAGAGATTTAAAATTTAAAACTAATTGACTTATTTTTTTATTTATTAAA
>KE157551.1:0-19513 GCA_000411055.1 Leavenworthia alabamica
AAGGAACCAAGTGGTTAGCAATTGATGTTGGTTGTTGAAACTGAATACTTGGAAAAGCCACAGGTAATGGTTGTGGTGCTTGTTGCATGACTGGTGCTGATACTGGTATTGGAACTGAAACAGAAGAAGCAGAAGTCATGGGGTACTGAACGGACCCAGCTATCCTTGGATCCATATTTGACACTGGAAGGACAACTGAAGATGCAGAAATTGCCTCCTGAATAAAAGGGGAAAATGTATTTAACTCTCATCATTGGGCAGAAAAGATTAGACCAGAAGACATGTTTATTGGAGTTGGAATCCTTAATGGATCACCACAGTAACTTTGTAACAATCCGGCCTAAAAGTTATAGTCACCTTTAGTCGTCTCTCCACTTCAGCATCAGCCATCCCATCAAAAGAAAGTGGATCTTTGTTCCCATTTAAGCTCGATGTATCATCCTAAATTGAAAAGAGAATGAGCTACTGGAAAAGTGAGTAAAATCTGCTTGCACTCACTAACAAAAATAAAGACTAACCTCGGACACCAAGTAATGGCTGACATCAGGCGGAGAAGGAATTTCCTGATCATTCTCATAAGATATTTCAGCAATCCTTTGTAGCAGACTATCATCAAAATCCCTGTTACCAAGTTCCATTATCATATAACCGTCAGAATGTACTAAGGAAGCACTCTTGGTAGTAGAGATGTCAAGGAAACAAACATCTATCAAATTTTACATCTTACCTGAAAAATCCACCTCTGACACCGCAAGCGACATTTCTGGCAACACATAGCACAGGTGTTGCAGCTGCCTACAGAAAAGGAAATGAGATATATGTAAGACCATTTATTTAAAGATTCAATTCAAGACTCTGTCTTCTGGTAAGAACTGGGCCCAAAGAAGGCCCACAAAGACCCCTCAGTAGAGCTCACCACAAAAGCTAGTTTTATGGGTGAGGATAGCTTAGGTCTTATTAAGGCTTTGATTTGTTCCCTTCTATAGACTGTGGGGTTCACATGCTTTTGCAATTTTTCATAATCAATTTCAACCAATGTAAAAATTATACTTACTTCAGCCTGAGGAGAATAGTAGGGAGCAAATGCAGGAACCACATGCACCCTCGGCTGATCCTTCTCATCCCAAACTTTCAGTCGATCATCAATTACCAGGGCCATCTTTNGTGGTTAATTACAAGCTTGTAAGAAACAATACCATGATGAATAATAAGCAGGTGAAAGTTAATAAAAAGTATACCAGGTTTCACGCAAACAATGCGAGCCAGTAAGTCACTTGTGTTTATCAAATTCCCGTCTGGATCAAGAAGCCTCCACATCTCTAAGGCGTAATCTCTTTCAGCCATCGTGCAAACATATACCTCGAAACGCTTACGCCCTTTTGCTATCAAATAGCTACGAAGTTCCTCCCATGAAGGCCTCAACCTCACAAGAACACTTGTATCACGAATCTGTGAGTAAATATAAGAACTGAGTCTCAACCACAGGAAAAATGAAAAAATAAAAGACTAACAGACATATATGAACTTCAAGACTCGCATACCAACGGATTAATGCGAGTGAGGACAATATTCTTCTCTTGCAGTCTTATCAGGGGGCGAACAAGAGGCTGATGGTTATCAGACAAGGCAGGAACAACTTCAGATTGCGCCTTCACCACCTCCCCGTTTTCAATAACCTGATCACTCTCAACGTATTGCTTCAAAAGATTTTTGTCATCTTGATAACGCTTCATCTCAGCCATCATGACAGCAGCACGTTGAGGGTCCATCTCATTGTTTATTCTCCGCTGCAACACCTCAATCCTATCCTCAAATGAGCGCATGGTATTCGCCACTACAAGGGTTTCATCAAGATCAAATACAATACCCAGACATCTAAGATTCAGCATAACAAGACATGAATTATATATCCCAGGAGCAACAGTAAATGCCCAGAAACAAGGACTATCATTCTTGTTCGAGTACATGGCAACCAAGTGGAGCTCTTCTTCACCCAGGAGCACTACTGCCGTCTGCAACAAAAACCGAAATTAGGAAGATCATTTGTAACATAGCTCATATGCAAAAATTTTAAGCTGGAAACAAGTTAGTTAATTCAATCAGTTATATATATCTGTCGATTCTAGTAAACATAAAAGGACACTTAAATTCCACTGCACTATCTGGGAAATCTTTCTAAAGCCACCATTTTTATGCAAATCACAAAGTCAAAAGATGACCCAACATTTCAGCTTTCATAAATCTTTATAAATATAGTTCATAAATCCAAGTCAAGTAGGGCTTAAAGATTCCATACGGTATATTACTAATTTACTATACCTTGCTGTCTCTGAGACAAGAGGCATATAAGAGACTTAGTGACTCTTGAGCAAAGGAAGATGAATCTTCCAATTTAAAACACGGACCAAAGTCAGAAATTGTAGTAAGTACTGCAAGAGGATGACACCTATCACTAGGTTGAGAAAAATGACTAATTATGATTCCCATCTTGGCTTTCTCCATTACTGCTATCTGTTTTTTCTTCCTCTGCTTCATCAAATCGTCTTCTTGCTGCAGCTCAAGTGAAGGGTATATCTCCATTTCACCAATTCTTCTATCTTCATGAAACAATCCAACTCTACTATTACTATTCATTTTTGTTCTTCTTTCTCTCCCTCCCCTTCTTAAAATTTACAGATCAAGGATGTCTCTACTGTCTCAGATCAAAATTGGTTCATCAAAATCTTAACTTTTTTTTGGGGTTGTCCCTTGGCTGATTGATTTTGATTAGATCACTAGTCCAAACTAGTTTTTTGAATTGGATCCGAAATTTTTGTTAGCAAAAAAAAAAAAAACGAATTTTGTGTTTGATAAAGGATGAGTTTTTGTTTTGTTTAGTTTTTTTTAGATTTTGTTCCCTTAGAATAATAGATCTGTAACCTTAATGCTTCTTCTTGGATGATGATTGATCTGTTCTTGTGTTGTTCTTGATAGAAAAAAGATTTATTGGGTGAAATTAGGTTTGGAGGCTATTGTGTTCTAAAGCAGACGAATCCTATTACAAGAGAGAAAACCCTAAGATTCAGATACAACCAAAGAAGACTCAATACGTATTAAGCTTTGCCCTTTCGTCTTTTAAAGAGAAACAAGAAGGTCCCTTCATTTTTTACCACTGGTTATTTATTTATTCTTTTCTATTTTTATAAATTAATAAAAGCCTCAAATAATTTTCTTACCAACTTCAAAATTCCGCGGTAAGAAATACTTTTCTCAATGATATAGAGTCATTAAACCTTAATTTTTTTTAATAAATATTTGTTTCTATTTATATTTATATGTTTAAAAATATACTTATTAGTTAATTTTTTTCAAACCGTTATATATTTCTTTATTTATAATTTTGTTCTTTCTAAAAGTATACTTATCATTTATAATAGGCAACACAATACTAATCAGATTTTAAAAATCATTTATAAAAAGTATACTTGTCACCAAACGACATAATGGGCCATTATATCTTACATAGACCAAGCCCAATATAATTAGCTTTTGTAATTAAAGCCCGTATAAATTTTATCCTCCGATTTTTGTGCTCCTTTTACTTACTGCTCTCTTCATCTCTTTCGCATCATCGATTCTAAGACACCACCGAATATGACCGCCGATCCAACCGTCGCACACGTTAGTAGCGTCGCTCCAAATGGCGATGCCTCTAACGGTAACATCACCGCTTCCTCGAAGAAGTCTCGTGAGAGTGACCGTCGCCGCCGCAGACGGAAGCAGAAGAAGAACAACAAAGCATCTCAGGCTGCTGTAGAAGAAAAAGACGTTTCTACTACTTCTGATTCAAAGGAAAACGCAGATCCGCAACAGGAGGTTAGTTTTGTGCTATTTTTCGCTTTATATTCATGGGATTGGTGATTTTCTAGGGTTTATAGGGTTTGTGATTATTTTTTGTTTGTGTTGGAATTTTTTATAGGTGGCTGAGCAGATTGTAATTGAGTATGTTCCAGAGCAAGCCGAATTTGAAGATGGGTTTAACGATGAATTTAGGCAAATCTTTGAGAAGTTCAACTTTAGGGAGCCTGTTGCCTCTGAGGTAAGACTCTTTTGGCTCATTCTTAAGCATGACCAAGTAAATTCATCAATGCTAACTGTTTTTGCTTTGATTAGGACGATGGTAAGAAGGATGAGTCTGACGAGAAAGAAGATGTTAAGAAGAAGGTTAACTCAGATTCAGATTCAGACGAGGAAGAGCAAGACAACCAACAAAAAGATAAAGGCATCTCTAATAAGAAGAAAAAGGTACATATTCTAGTTAGTTTCTTTATATAAAGTTCGCTATACTACATTTGTTTGATTCTTAAAATCCTGAATTTTTTGTTTTTTTTTCAGCTTCAACGGAGGATGAAGATTGCTGAGCTGAAGCAGGTTTCTGCTAGGCCTGATGTCGTTGAGGTATTCAATGCTTTTTCTATTTTGCTAGAGTTCCAAGTAGAGTTTCTGAAGCTTTATATTGTTGTGTAGCTCTCTGTAATTTATTTGTAACTTATATTTGAACTTTTTTCAGGTCTGGGACGCTACTTCAGCAGATCCAAAGTTGTTGGTGTTTCTGAAGTCTTATCGAAATACAGTCCCTGTTCCAAGACATTGGTCCCAGAAGCGAAAATATTTGCAGGTTTGTGATATTTATAGTAATGGTACTGTAGTTAACAATATGTTTCCATGATTTGTGGGTGTGGCACATAGGGGACTTATATTGAGTGGGGTAGAACTCATCGTGTCAATTAAGTTTCCTTATACCTATATATGTGCTTCTTGCAGGACATCGTTTGTGATAACAATGGAGCCTGGACTTGTAGGTGTTACTGAAGAGGACTGTTTATGTTTTTTTTCTATTTATGAAAATATGTGCTGTTTAGTTTTTGAAGATGTTTTATACTTCTCTAGGAAAAATGTTTTATATATCAATTGGGTAGGATAGTCCCTTTTCTGAAACAGTAGTTTTTGCTTTTGTATGCTTGCTTGTAATCTTGCTTTTAAATGCATCTGCTTTTGTTGTACTCTTAGGATTCTGCTTAGTTTCTTTTTGTCTATGGCTATTATATTACTTGTTCTCTCTTTCTTAAGTTGGTGGCATCTCAGCGGGTTTTCTTTTTTGCAGGGAAAGCGTGGTATAGAGAAGCAACCATTTCATCTTCCTGATTTCATTGCTGCAACTGGAATTGAGAAAATTAGACAGGTATCTTGTCTTGGTCTCCATGATATTGCCCTTTGATTGACCTGCACTGCTGACTGCACATATGTTCTCCATTTAGGTGCAAGACTATAGATGCTTCTACTAGTAGCCAGAGCTAATCCTTTTGGTGGTTTTTGTGCAGGCTTACATTGAGAAAGAAGATGGTAAAAAGTTGAAGCAAAAGCAACGGGAGCGAATGCAACCAAAGATGGGAAAGATGGACATTGACTACCAGGTTTCCCTTTTATATCTGTGTTTTTGGTGAGTTAGTATTATAATATTGATATAGTTCCATTACTGATAAGTGAAGATATACCTTCCCTTCTCAGGTCCTCCATGACGCATTCTTCAAATACCAAACAAAGCCAAAGCTGTCAGCTCTTGGTGATTTGTACTTTGAAGGGAAAGAATTTGAGGTACTTCCCTAAGACGTGTTTTGCATATTATCTATTATTACATTGTTTGTTATTTTACGATTATTGCTTTGTGTACCTGAATCTAATTGCAATCATGTGGGTAACAGGTTAAACTGAGGGAAATGAAACCAGGGACTTTGTCATATGGATTAAAAGAAGCTCTGGGTATGCCTGAAGGCGCTCCTCCCCCATGGCTAATTAACATGCAGGTGAGTTTACTGTGACTTGTAGTTATGATTATGATTATTCTGTTGTAATGGAATTGTTAAACTTAAATTCTTCTTTAACAGAGATATGGGCCTCCCCCCTCTTACCCACATCTGAAAATTCCTGGTCTGAATGCTCCTATTCCTTTTGGAGCCAGCTTTGGTTATCATCCCGGTGGCTGGGGGAAACCTCCAGTTGATGAAGTAAGTATTTGATCTACATTCTTCTTTTTAATTACTCTCTTTGGCATTGATTAACTTTTTTCGCTGTTGCTTCTCTGTTTGTGGTATATAGTTTGGGCGTCCATTGTATGGAGATGTCTTTGGCGCTCAGCAACAAGATCAGCCTAACTATGATGTAATTGTTTTCATCTCGCTCTATTCTTCTCCTTAGTAATACCATATTGTGCTATGTTGTCTGTTTTAAAATTCTACATGGTGGGAACTGGGAACCCAGCTAATTATTGGTGTGGTATTAAGCAAATGAATTAAAACTACAAAGTATAATCTTCCTGTTAAATATTTTGAGACCATCAAATTTGGTGACATAATATGAGGGTTGTTTTGTATATAATATTTTAGGAGGAGCCTATTGATAAGAGCAAGCATTGGGGTGATTTAGAGGAAGAGGAAGAAGAGGAAGAGGAGGAGGAAGAGGAACTTGAAGAGGAGATGGATGAAGAGGAACTAGAAGATGGCATCGAATCTGTTGATACACTGTCAAGGTAATATTTTGCATTAAACCCGAGGTTTCTTTATTTGTTTGCTTATCATGTTAATATATAACTGTAAAACTGAACTGTATTTTTCCCATCTTCATAGCACTCCTACTGGTATCGAGACGCCAGATGCAATTGAGCTTCGTAAGGAACAGAGAAAGGAACCCGATAGGCCTCTATACCAGGTAGAAAACCTAATTTTCATAACTGTAGTTTCACTCATACTCTTAAGACCTTGTTGAATATTCTATTAGTTTGATGTCAAGCTAACAGCTGTCTGCTCTTTTTTTTTCAATTATGAAGGTACTTGAAGAGAAGGGAGAGAGTGTTGCTCCTGGAACATTACTGGGAACTACACACACATACGTTATTAAGACTGGTACTCAGGAAAAAACAGGAGCCAAAAGGGTAAGCAATCTTTGCTTGTATTACTAATGATGTGTGTATTAGAGGAATGGGTAGAGAATGCAAAATGTTCACCTTCTTATGTTTTCTCTATTAACAACTAACAAGTGACTAATAATTTAACTAACTGTTTTGTAATTGTGAGCAGGTTGATTTGATGAGAGGGCAAAAGACAGACCGAGTAGATGTCAGTCTACAGCCAGAAGAGCTAGACGCTATGGAAAATGTTTTACCAGCCAAGTAAGTAGCAAACACTTATGTTAATTGTAGTGCATTTCGACATGATTTGTAAATAATAAACTCTACTAATCGACATTGTGAAGGTATGAGGAGGCAAGAGAAGAGGAGAAATTGCGTAATCAGCCACAGAACTTTAGTGACATGGTGGTGGAGGTAAATGACTTTCTCTATAAATCTCTCTTTTAAATACGATTGATATGAAAGGGGATGAATTATATTAACAATAAGTATATGTTTTAACTTGGTGGGAATGGTAACAGCATGTGCAGAATACTAGGAAGAGGAAACTGCATGATAAGGAAGGCAAGAAGAAGAAAGATTTCAAATTCTGAGGTTGCTTATGCAAAACAACCCACATAAGGATTCTGGATTCTGGACATGTGAGAGATTCATGTTGCAGTCTTTGTTTTGAGTCAGAAATCTTGAGTTTTAGTCTAAAATGCTATGTTACCTGAAGTTAAACTTGTTTTAAGGGATTTGAACATATTCAAAGCCTTGATTAGAACCAAAAAAACTGAAAAAAGAAAAGAATGCTTTATCGTGTTAGTTGAGATCGTAAACTATTTGTTTTTTTGGCCTAAACCATTCGATGTACAGTCGTATCCGTGACCTACAGTTTCCGTGGACATGAGTCTGAATGATGCTATTGATTCTTTGTTTGTAAAAAATGGATTGAATTTGAAAAAAAAACTGGCAGAACAATGTTATTGCTCATCAACTTCAGCTACTCATTGTGGCTGTAGCCAAAAAAAACCGTATACAATAGTACACAGAAACGTAAATAATTCATGTTGTCGGAACAAAATTTCAGGTCGCCGAAGTATTGATCTGTCATGTTGGACCGGCCCTGGATCTAGACTATGGTAAAATTGTTTCTTAAAGAACTTCGTCTTTATTGTGGTTGACTAGTTAGAATTATCAGATCAAACAAGGTTGAATCCATCCACAGTTGATAGATCAGCCTTGTCCCTTAGGTCAAGCTATTTAGGAATTCTTGGACATTGATACGCAAGATTTGCAAAGGGCATGATAAATGGATTCAGACATGAGCTGTTAAGTGTCAAGTGTAGTGTTCTAGTGAAATGAGTTGTATCACATATATGAGCTTCCAACTAAAAGTTAATTAGTGTTGAGTAAACTGATCCCATGTCTTTTTTCATATACTAATGACTGACGTGATGAACAAATAAAAATGGTAAGAACGTAAAGTAGTAATGTAGGATCCATTTTTGAAAAAACATGCACTTTCATATTGTTTTAGAATATCATACTCTTATTTCTGTCAACACGTTTTACCAATAAATGCAAAAAAAAATAAACCGGAATTGGCTTGATCTTCTGTGAATCCTGTGTTCGGTTTGGACTCATCTTGTATAATAAACAGAGTTATTTAGTAGGTTATGATCTAACAACTTCCTAACCACATGATAGGTATCATCTTATAGTCAACTCAACAATAGTTAGGTGAACTCTCCGACACTAAGTTTGAGTTGGATACTCTTCACGAACCGAATCAAACCAAACCCAAAAATTGAATCCGACCAGAATTTAAATCTAACAAAAAATTCACCCTTAATTGTGAATTGATTTTGCTATATATAAACAACCATAGAGGTTCTATGCCACACACACTTCTCACTTGAGAATGAAGAACTCTTTACAAAGTATCAAACTTGTGCTTCAATTGGCCATTGCTTTGGTCCTGTTTCTTAACATAAACCTGAGTTTTCTTGCAGCTGAAGGAGCCTTAGACAACAATAGCAAAGTACATTACTTCATAAAAAAAGACATTTCACTATTTGCAAAAATCACTAAGATTCTAATAATTTACAATTTGCTGGTATCATCATTTTCTTGGGGTTTTTAATAGGTTTATGTAGTTTATCTTGGCGAAAGAAAACACAATGATCCACAACTTGTGACAGATTCTCATCATCAAATGCTTGAATCACTTCTTCAAAGGTAATTACTTACTTTAACCATATTCAAAAGAGAGCAAATCTTTCTATATTCATAAAGCATTCAGACATCTTATAGGTTGATAATATATTACTTTTGTTTCTTGGTTTCTTGTCACCCAAGAAACTCGTCTCTTTACTCTGTTTCCTTCACATAACTTATGTCCTTCTCTCACTCTCTCATGCTATACAGCAACGAAGACGCACACAGCTCAATGATCTACAGCTACAGACATGGATTCTCTGGTTTCGCAGCACTTCTTACATCTTCACAAGCTAAGACAATCTCAGGTACTCAAACTCACATCTTAGAAAGTTTCAGATCTTTTGAGCACTGATGATTTTTGGTTACTAAACTGGAACCTTGTGTATAAACACAGAGCATCCAGAAGTAATCCGTGTTATACCAAACCGGATTCTGAAACTGAAAACAACAAGAACTTGGGATGAGCTTGGCCTCTCTCCAATTCCAACTTCTTTTTCAACATCACCATCATCTGTAAATGGTCTTCTTAATGAAACTAACATGGGCAGTGAAACCATCATTGGTGTCATCGATTCCGGTCTCTACTTAAATCTCTCTAACTCTTCCCCTCTCNAGGTCTTTAACGATCAAGGTCTTGGACCAATACCTAAGCGTTGGAAAGGAAAGTGTAAATCAGGAAAAGAGTTTAACGCCACAATACATTGCAATAAGAAGCTTATAGGAGCTAAGTACTATATAAAAGGTCTACTTGCCATGTATAAAGGAAGTCTCAACATATCTAAGCTTCCCGATTTCATATCCAACAGAGATGTAAACGGTCATGGCACACATACAGCCACAATAGCCGGTGGCTCATTTGTTCCTAACGCAAGCTTTTATGGTCTAGCCCAAGGTACTCATAAAATAACGGTTGTGCCCAAACCAACCCTACAAAAACCTACTCAAAGTTACAGTACCTGTTTTCAAAGTTTGTTTTCTTACTAACGAATGTTGGATTCTTATTAGGTATGGTCCGAGGTGGTGCCCCTCGAGCTCGCATTGCCTCGTACAAGGTGTGTTGGTTTATAATAATTGATGAAGCTTGCACACCTGCTGATTTGTGGAAGGCTTTTGATGATGCTATACATGATGGTGTTGATGTTTTATCGGTTTCTCTTGGGTCGCCTGTTCCTGAGGGTTCTGAGGTCGATGATCTCGATTCTGTCGCGGCTTTTCACGCGGTGGCTAAAGGGATAACGGTTGTGGCTGCAGGAGGTAATGAGGGGCCTGTTGCTCAGACTATTGTCAATAGCGCTCCTTGGTTCTTGACCGTTGCTGCCACTACTCTTGACCGGTCTTTTCCTACAAAGATCACACTTGGGAATAACCAAATCCTCTTCGTATGTCTTTTCATTACCAAAAACTGAAATTGGTATAACATTTCACTTTATCTTACTTTTGTTGTTGTTGGTGTCCAATTAGGCTGAATCTTTATTCACTGGACCGGAGATTTCAACCGGTTTAGTTTTCTTGGACAGAAGAAAAAAAAATGATGTTGATGTCAAGGGGAAAACAGTTCTTGTTTTTAAAACTGGTACTGATGACTATATTACAGTGAATGCTACAGCAGCAGCAGTCATCTTAGCTCAAACCCCTGAAGACGCTCTTTACCGTGAACCCAAAGGTTTACCAAACATTATAGTAGATTACGAGCTTGGAACTCAAATCTTACAATACATACGTAACACCAGGTCTCTCTATCTTCAAGTGAACAAAAACACTCTGTTATATCTTTTGTTTGCATATGTATACATCAACTGATCCGTTGAGACAACAGATCTCCCACTGTGAGAATTAGTGGGGCTACAACACTAACCGGTCAGCCAGAAACAACTAAGGTTGCTGCATTCTCAAGTAGAGGACCTTATTCTCTTTCACCAGCTATTCTCAAGGTTATATAAAGTCTCTCTTATTTATGTTTACTTCACTCTTTTTTTAAGTAAACTTAGTCTGGTGATCTTTTACTCTACAGCCTGATATAGCAGCTCCTGGTGTGAACATACTCGCGGGACTGAGTCCGAAAAACCCTAATGAATACAATGGATTTGGACTCTTGTCAGGGACATCAATGTCTACTCCTGTTATTTCTGGAATCGTAGCTCTCCTTAAATCTCTACACCCTGATTGGTCTCCTGCTGCTATTAAATCAGCTTTGGTCACTACAGGTTCTTGCTTCATTCTTGTTCCTTCTTTTTTTAGATAAATTTAACAAACCGACTTATCGGTTTCTTTATGTAGCTTGGAGAACAACTCCATCTGGAGAACCCATTTTTGCTCAAGGATCAAACAAGAAACTTGCAGATCCATTTGACTATGGAGGTGGCCTTGTAAACCCTGAAAGAGCTGCAAAACCAGGACTTGTCTACGATATGGGGATCAAAGATTACATCAATTACATGTGTTCTGTAGGTTACAGTGACTCCTCCATCTCTCGTGTCCTCGGTAAAAAGGCCAAGTGCCCAACTCCTAAACCATCAATGCTTGATATCAACTTACCTTCAATCACAATTCCAAATCTTGAGAAAGAAGTTACACTCACAAGAACTGTAACCAATGTTGGACCTACCAAGTCAGTTTATAAAGCTGTGATCGAGTCTCCTCTTGGTATAACTCTCACTGTGAAACCTACCATACTTGTGTTCAACTCTGCAGCTAAGGGAATAGCCACGTTCACGGTTAAGGTTAAAACTAGTCATAAAGTCAATACTGGTTACTTCTTTGGAAGCTTAACATGGACAGATGGTGTTCATAATGTTACAATCCCTATCTCTGTTCAGACAAAGATCATGATGAGCAAGCCTTAACAAGAAGAAAACTTATTACCTTGTTAAATTAATAAATCAAAATAAAATAATAAAATCGATGTATTAATAAGAGCCACTTGTTGCTTATTGTCTTTGTTCTTATGTTGTTTGTTGCAAATCTCACTTCAATGTGTCTTCAACCAAAGATCATAAAAAAAACTTAGAATCTCATACACAAATACACAAACAGAGAAAACTTGAAAGTTTACTCATTTATTCATCTCAAAACCATAATATATTATAATGCATATTAAAACTACTACAAATAGAATCAAGACAAAAGGATCCTCATGATCATATAGAAAAATATATAATCATTATAAAGACTATATATTATAAAGATTAAAGATGAGATTATTGTTATTATTATTTTAACAATAAGCGATACACTTCTTCTTACAATCCATAGTGCATCCTCCTCCTCCACCTCCACCGCCGTATCCTTTCCCGGAGCGGCTAAAAGAGGTGAAACACTTAGCCGGACACCTCAGCTTCTTACCGTAACAAGGTCCTTTCTCTCTACAAGTCACCGTTGGTCTCATCACACCTCCTTTCCCAAATCCACCTTTTGGACCACCGTACCCTCCGCCATATCCTCCGCCAACTCCAGTCCCTGGGAACCCGTTTCCAAATCCGGGTATTCCGGTAAAACCAGGTACTCCACCGAATCCTAAACCATCGTTCCCACTCTTCTGACGAGCTGATCCAGTAGCAGAGACGAAGATGATGACGAGAAGGGAAGCTAAAAAGATCGTTTTTGTATACATTGTTTGGGAAGAAATTGGTTGTGAAGATAGACTTAAAAGTTGGATGAATATAAATAAATAATAGAGATGAGCATTAATGGAGGGAGATATGAAAATATGGTTAAGACATTGATTCGTGGACTTTAGTGTGTAATAGATCACTTTAATGCTCGCACTTGTAAAGAAGACTCTTGTGTCTCTCTGTCCAAATATATATATATTTGTAGCACTTGACAACATTTAATATATGCATGTGTTATTAAATTCGACAGATTGTTTAGATTAAAATTTTAATAGTGGATGACTTTTGACAAATATATTCACGATAAGATAAGATTAATCTACCAGAATTTGGCACTTTTAACTTAGAAATATAGTCAAAATTTGGTGAAGTCCAATTTAGGAGAGGTTTTTTTTATTTCTTGTGGTGTTCATAATATATAATCGGGTTCAGAAGACCCAGTCATTAATACAACCTAACCATATAATATATGAAGACCTGATTTACTAAAAAGTATACATCTCATCAGTATTCACTAGACCTGGGTATTCGGTTCGGTTTGTTCGGTTTACCGAAAACNTAATCGAATTGAATTCGAGAAACTTTTTTTACACAAAATCGAACCGAATAAACCAAAAACCGAACCGAACAAACCGATATTTTTTCGGTTTTCCTTCGAAACTGATTTTTGAAAACCGAAAAACCGAAAAAACCGAACCGTTTAAACCGAATAAACCGAATGATCATGACTGATATTCACAACACTAATTTTCGTCCAAGGTTTCATTAAATATAGGGTTGAAGGCATTAAATTTGCTTTGTTGACAAGTTGGTTCATCACAGCCCATGCTGGCTGTCTATAGTCTATAGAGGACCCACCATATATGACAAGAGGCCCATCTATATTGTTTGTCATATATACGACCTAATTAATAATAATTATTGAAACACATTGACAAATTCGACCAAGTATAGACTAGTATACAAATTCATCGTTAATGAATTAATTACTCATAAGTGAGCTGTGTTTGGTTTCATTGGTCAAGTTGGGACTGCTATAGACAGTAAAACTAAGCAGCAAATGAAGTATCAAAAAGAATGTGAATTCAATTATTATTAATGATGGTGATATATAATCCTTTTCAACATTATGACAAAGTTTTGTCATTAAACCGGTTCAAAATTGACTAAAAACCGGTTCAAGAGTTGAATTCAGCTCACTGGATACTGCTGAGAGTTTTGACTGGTCCTTGTTGCTCAGACCATGGAGGTCGTTTGTTGTTTTCCTGATATTTAACACAGTAAAAACAATAGCAATGTATCAGAATCTTCCAAAGAAATTTCAGTTGGAAACTAGTAAGGATTCAAACAGATTCAGCTTTTAGATTACATTGTATAGAGGAAGTTAAAAAAAAGTTGGAATTGGCAGGGTTACATACAGTTATATCTGTGAGAGAATTGCAGGAAGAACATCTAACTGATGGAGCTCCATAAGGATACATCAACAACAGTTTGCAATTGTCACAATTCACCTGACCAACCTCTGAAGCTACAAATGACAAGTCCAAAGCCATAAGTAAATCTTAGAAGAACAATCTTGTTTTAAAAGATCAAAGATTCACATAAAGGAGAACAAATTAAGAGACCACAATAGTTGAAAAGCTTAAGCTTAAGAACCAAATACCATTTTTTAAAGAAGAAGATTAAAACTTTGAGATTAAAGAACAAAAAAATGGTGACTTTCAAGTGACTGAGATAATTAATAACAAAAGGGAGATTTAAGATAATGAAAGAGACAAGGAAGAACCTTCAAGAACGAGATTAACAGTGTTACAACATGAGCATTTGATGCGTTTAGATCCTTTAAGATACGATAGTAATCGTCTACATGATCCACATACCATTTGCGCCATTTCTTCAACCCCTAAACACAAATTGAAGATTAAATTCTCATCTCAAAATCTCTAATTTGCTAAGACAATACCAAGTAATGGAGCTAATTGGTAAACCCTAAATCGACAAAGACTTATAAGTTTACCGGTGGTGATGGTGGCGATTGGAGGAGGAAGAACTGAAGATTCCCATCCTGGAGGTGGACCTTCTTCCTCTTCTTCATCATCAAGGTGATTTTGTTCTTCATTCTTCTGAGTTTGTATCTCTTCCATCACGCCTTCCGTCTCGGCTCCGGCCATCGTTTCGACAATACTGATATCGGAGTGTCGATTGTTTTTTCAAAAACGTTGACCAATTGTTGACTTTTTCTTTGCTCTATCAGTTGCAATCCAAATATTCACCACTTACATAAACCCATAATCGTTGCTAATACACATATTTTTTGGTCTGATCGATAATAAATTAATAATTTTTTTTATAAAACATTTCATAATCTTATGATGTGATCTATTATTTATGTTTATGTAGTTTATAAAATTTATTAAATAAATAAAGAGAAAAATTCTAGGCTTAACAGCTAAACGTATTATCCTTTAACAATGTGATGAGTCTCCTCAATATAACTATAAATTAATAAAATATATACATTATTCTCAACTTAAAGGCCAATTTCGAATTTTCTGTTTTATATTCCATTTTATCCGAAAAGATTTGAAAACGATTAGACATATTATAAGTAGAATCTTTCTATTGTTTCAACGACAATCGATAAGTTCTCTTTATCGACCAAACCAACAAGAGTCTATGATTCTAATCATAAGAAACATCCGACACGTGGATTTTTATGTCGTCAGTACAGCATTTGGAGTTAGTGATAATACGAATATTTAATTTATTCACATAAAATTCGAAATTGATAAAATATATAAGGTCAGCCAATCTTTTAAAGTAATTATATTCTTCAATATACGTCTGTGGTCAAAATTCTCATTTTTTTCTTACTTGCATGCACTATGTTTAAAATTATGCATGCATTATTGCAATACAGAATCATATGAAAATTCATTTAAATTAATTCATATATTTCTATCTTTACATATGCCTATAAATACCTTCCATCATGAATAAGAGCTTTGACATGACAAAGATCAGTGTATATCAGTATATATATAGGAGAGGTAGAGTAAAAAATGATGATGACGAGAGTCTCTAGATGTATCAGAGGGTCTTGCATGGAATAATAGAGAATGAGGTTGAGCCAAGGATGACTTGCCGATCTTACCAATTAAATCTAAAATGATTTTGGTCTTCGGCAAGTTGACCGTGGCTCTGTTTCCTTCTCTTCTTTTCGATGTTAGACTCGAGATATATATTCACATACACCATTATATCATCTTTGCCATGAAACCTTGTTATATATTTGAAATGTGTCTGTGTGCAAGTATTTGATAATAGTATTTGATAATGTTATTATATGTAAATGTGGACGTTTAAGTTTGATTTGATTGAGTTAGGTTTTTGTTCAGAGTTCAGACTTGAAAACAAATGACAATAACAAACATAACCATAAAAACAGAGTTGACTAGTAGGAGTACTTGCACATCGACATTTATTTTTAGTTTCATGCTCTGGAGAGCTTTGGTTTTGCAGAAAAGATTCGGTTAAGAGTAGCTGCCAAGCGAATCCCGCCTTGTGCAAGTCTCTTCTCTACAACGGTTAACCGAGAGAGGAAATAATCATCTGCACATATAACATTACTCTCCATATTAGAATGCTAACTAAGAACTTGTTTGATAACAGATAGAAACTTATGCTTAGAGAATATAAGTATACCTCCCAAAATAGTTCCTTGAGTAACATTTCTGTAAGCGTAACTACAAGCAAGATCAATGCTTTCAGAAGCATACCTTCACACACCAAACAATATACATATTCAACAATGGTTATACAGATAGTTACAAAACCAAGTTTGGTGGTGTAGTTTTATATATGCTTACGGATTTGGGCAAGCCGGTTGGTTAAGTTGACATGACTCCCACGAACGAACCTCATTTGACCATCCATACTATGTGGAGAGACAGAAGCCAAAACACAAACCATCAATATGAGTTGTGGTTATAATTTATTAGAGCTTTAAGTAGGATTTGTAACCTTGAGTTTGGCTTGAAGGGATTGAATCATGCGTGTAAGGCTTGAATTGTAGTATGCTTCGAGAGCAGACTCAATTATCATATCATCCCACACCTTCACAATGAATAAAGATTATAGTCTCATGAAACATATAACGTTTTAGCATTATAACATAATGATAACAAAACATTTACACGGTGCAAATTGGTTTCTTGATTGTACCAATGGACTTTTATTTTGTTACCACCTAGATCTCCAAGAAAACCTTCATGTAATGGCTGCGTAACAAAAAAAAATTGAAATCCTCAATAAGAATTAGCCATATATATACACTAATCTCAGCTGCAATATAAATAGAGTAACCTCAATTGCATATAACTCAGAACATCACCTGATGGATATCTCCCATATAATGTGATAAGAACATGAGAGCCTCTGTCAAGTTATCTGATAATGATTGAAAACAGACCAATTCACACTAAGTATTGTCCATGTAATAAAAAGAATGAGAATTCACTTGAACTTTAACTCACAGTGGACTATACTCTTTAAGTTTTCAGAAGCAGACATTAGTTGGTTTGTATAATTGAAGATTGCTCCTGTCACACACCAGTCTTTAGGACAGTCCCCTTCACAGAACACAAACAAACAAAACATACATTTATGGTAATGACAAAGAGAAACATGAATAAACTTGAAAGAAATGATCACTAAATAAAAAACACACGAGAATAGTCATAGTTGCATTTGTAATCAGGTGTGTCAGCAAAATGCAAAGCACTAGTCCAACGCCATTGAGGGAGCTTTTTGATTTCATCAGGCCATGAACAAACAGCTGCTAATTCACCAGCTGCTGATTCAGGCAGAAGTTTCTTCACTGCAACTACAGTTTCTTCCTCAAAATAGCCCTTTAAGTATTCAAAAATGACATTATAAGATATCACGCAAAGGTTTAACTATCTTGTTTGCAAAATAAAAGATCCAGAAGAGTCAATGAAACAGTAAGAAGCAAAAGCCCTTCTCCAAACCATCTTAACAAGAGAGTACTAAATTGATGTAAAAAGTACCTAACCATACTCTCAAGATAGTTTTATGACTCAGATATACAGTCACAGAGATGAGTATTTGGACTATCTTAGAGAGCTAAGCTTTAGATAATATAATTTTAACCTGAGCTATTTTGCAGACAGCGTAGTGACCATCATCTCCCCAAGAATGAGCTCCATGAACAAGCTGTGTAAGCACTAACAGACTCACAACCCACATTTTCATCGACAAACCCCACTCTGCAAAAGCTTTCCACTGCTTTGTTTTAAAAAACCGCAAGAAAAAACGAGTTTATTATTTCAGTGTGGAAACTATAAGAGCCAGATTCAAGCAGATAAGAAACAAGTCAACGAGTTACATTTACTCTATACTTCATTGATGGGAGTGACTATGGATATTCATTTTAATATTCTGTCACGTTATTCTATGTAACGGGAAGTTTTCAAGATGTTTTAACATTTATATCCAACTACTTTTGTAATGAATTACCTTATTTTTCCCCAACACAGCTCCATTGATGAACTGTGTAAACACTCTAGTACTCTAGCTAACCATAGCCACAGCGACGAACTCATTTGATTTAGTCGAATATAAAACAGCTTATCTGATAGAGATACATGTTCCATAGTTACACAAGTCTTTTTTTGACCAAAGCAGAGATACATAAGCCAACAAACAAACACTTAAGAACTATGAACACAATCAACTATTATTCAGCATTATTCTTGTCTCTCAACATTTCTTCTCCCTTTGCAGAGGGATTTAAGTCTCAAGCAGAATCTTACCAACATGGTTACTACTCTCCATAAGGCTATGAGCTTCAGCTGCTTGTGACAATGGTAAGTATTTGTAAATCACTGGTTTTACCTTCCCTGTTTCTATCGCTGGCCAAACATTCTTCTCTACTTCCGCTACAACAACTGCTTTGTTTTCCTTGCTTCTTGGTCTTAACGCAGCTCCTGTAGGAACACAACAGATCAAAACATTTTTGATTTTTTCATTTTAAGATATGATTCAATTGAATGTGTTTTATGTACCTAAGACAGTTAGACGCTTTGGAAGCAGACTACTTAGTTTTATTTCTGCATTAGCTCCTCCCATTAAACCAATAATACACAACCTTCCATCAAAGTTTAAGCTGTCGAGGTTCTTCTGCAAATATGGTGCCCCAATGCAGTCCAAGATAACATCCACACCTTTCCCATCGGTTTCTGCTTTTACCTTTGCTACAAAGTCCTCGGTTTTGTAATTTATACAAACATCAGCACCAAGTTCTTTGCAAGCAACTAGCTTTTCCTCATTACCTGTATTAAACGATTAATTCGAACATTGGCAACAAAGACAAAAGGGAAGAAGCATAGAGGTTGTCAATAGATTGACCAAACCTGCTGTGACAAATACTCTCACTCCTTGATGTTTAGCCATCTGAATTGCAAATGTCCCAATCCCACTAGAACCTCCATGAACCTAAAATGTCACAAATTATCGAACATAATAAAAAAGAAGAGAACTAAAGATCTTGAGAGAGAAGACAAAGGCAAAGCTGAGTAAAATAGATCAAGATTGAAGCCTATAGTATTGTTTGTACAGTCATTGGCTCCTAACAAACTGTAGAAAAGATCTGATACATAGAAAAAGGAGAAGTGTCATACAGACCAATAATGATTCACCAGGAGAGAGGCGGCCCATCATGAAGACAGTTGAC
>KE157551.1:20544-32120 GCA_000411055.1 Leavenworthia alabamica
GCTGCATCCTTTAGAGAAATACCAGCAGGTATTGGTAGGATTTGATCAGCAGGAACAGAAACTTTCTCAGCATAACCTCCTCCAGAGAGAAGAGCACACACCTGAGACAAAGAGATAGAGACAGTTAGAAGTTTAATCCAAGATCGCAACTTTAGACTTGAAAAGTAAAAATGAAGGCAATCCAACTTTACAGTAAGAACATGAATGTGAGCTCTGAGCAGTATATTTGCACCAGTATTAAGTAAAGCTGATAGATTTCATCAAATTTAATACAGAGACACCAAAACCTAAAACCCCTACCAAATTGAATATTGATAATTTCTTAATTACCTGGTCTCCGACTTTCCAACGAGAGACGCTTTTACCAACAGATTCGATGGTTCCAGAACACTCAAGACCAAGATAAGGACTTGAGCCAGGTGGTGGAGAGTAAGAGCCAAGTCTCTGGAGAGTATCAGCTCGATTGAGAGCAGTGGCGACAACTCTGATGAGAACTTCGTCGTCCTTGAGTTCAGGGTCAGCCACATCTTGGAGTTTCAGAACCTCCGGCTTCCCTGGCTCCGAGATCACGATCGCCTTCATTCTATTGCTTCCGTATTCAAACCTTCTTCTTCTAACTATTTACTTAAACACCCTAAATGGATAGAGTAAACAAGAGACAAGTGTTGTTGACCAGAAAAGACTTACGTTTTAAACAAAAGACCAACTAAACCAGTTTGGTTTGATTGATACCACTCAAGTCAACCGCCGATTGGGATTTTAACCGCTTCATTTTCTCGCTTCCGTATTCAAATCTTCTTCTCTCTTTTTTTTGTCTTAAAGAGGCTCGAGAGAAGAAGACAAGTGTTGTTGGCCAAATCACCAAACATTAACACTTACTTGTTCAGTGCTACAAGATCGTGCCATATTTTGTGTCACAAATACAAAACCTTCGACCATGTCACGTGACCGACCATGTCATCGTAATCAATGAAGAAAACTCGATAATTACCATAATTATCATTAACCCTTTGGATCATATAATATATCATACCGACGTTATAGATTTTCTCTCGAGACTTTTATTTCTCCAACAAATCCGAAACCGTGTGAGCCAATCATAGAGTGACACGTGTGTATAACAAATGCCGACCTCTTTATGCAATCGTCTTCTCACGTGGCAAACGTGTCGCTATTTTATAATAAACTCATAGTAAAAGGGACCCACGCAACCTATGTGATTCATCCATTAATGGCGGTCTCGTTGTGCTCTCTCTATTCTTCTTGATCTACGGAGATATCTGATTCTCTTCATACTCTCTCTCATCTTCCGTCGTTCTTCTCTGGTTAGATCCTCTCCTTCTCTCTCTCTATCATTATCTTTAATGATTAGCTTTGATCAGATTCACAAACAGAGATTGCTTATAGTTTCTTTAGCTTTTATTCATTAGCGATAAGATAAGCTCCACTCCTCTAATACACGATGATGATGTTTGATTCAGAGATGAATAACACACAACATTCAAAGTTTTAACAGAAAAAAACACGTAAATCGTCGTTTCAACATCCCCTTAACTTGTCTTCAACGAGTTTAGATTCAGAAAACAGCGATCTTGTTGCTTCTCGTGTTCTTGTTCGCATTTAACATTCCAAATCTCATGAATGTTTTGACTTTTTAGGAATTGATTCTATATTCGTGAATATATATAAGAATTTTGTAGCAAATATACAGCTTCGTACAATTTTATCTATTTGCTTGAAATTTGATGCTAAGATAATGATATAGTTGGTTTCTATCTGTTTATGCTGATCAAGAGCTTTGTGTAATTATTGGATGCAGGAAACAATGATGGACCTAATGAACCTGAAGCCTCCACAGATCACTTTTTATGCCTCAGCATTTTCTGTCTTGCTCACACTTCATTTTACTATACAACTTGTTTCTCAGCATCTCTTTCACTGGAAGAACCCTAAGGAACAAAAGGCTATACTCATCATTGTTTTTATGGCTCCTCTCTACGCTGTTGTTTCCTTTATTGGTTTATTAGATGTCAAAGGAAGTGAAATTTTCTTCCTTTTTCTAGAATCCATCAAAGAATGCTATGAAGCACTTGTGAGTCTTTTTTTATGTTCATTTATGTCTTTTTTTGGGGGGGGTTTAATCAGACTTACCAATTGTTTGGTTATTTGCAGGTCATTGCCAAATTCTTAGCTTTGATGTATAGTTATTTGAATATTTCTATGAGCAAAAACATTGTGCCTGATGGAATCAAAGGAAGAGAGATTCACCATTCTTTCCCAATGACTCTTTTCCAGGTTTGTCTCTATATATTTGCATGATTTCTTATTTATCTATTTGCCTCTATACGCTTTAAGCAGGCTTATTCTTTATTGTTTTGACAGTCTCATGTAGTCCGTTTGGATCATCGCACTCTTAAACTTTTGAAATATTGGACATGGCAATTTGTGGTCATTCGACCTGTGTGCTCCACTTTGATGATAGCTTTACAACTCGTTGGGTTTTATCCTTCATGGTTGAGCTGGACATTCACTATCATTCTCAATTTCTCAGTTTCTTTGGCGTTGTATTCTCTAGTGATTTTCTACCATGTGTTTGCTAAGGAGCTTGCTCCACATAATCCACTCGCAAAGTTCCTCTGCATCAAAGGAATTGTCTTCTTTGTCTTTTGGCAGGTAATGATTCAGTAAAGAATCTCAAAAGTACCAAGAAACTTCATATTTGGGTATTAATTAAAGGAGTTTGTTTGGATAATGAAACTGCAGGGAATAGCACTAGACATTCTGGTGGCAATGGGAGTAATAAAATCTCACCATTTCTGGTTGGAGGTGGAACAAATCCAGGAAGCTATACAAAATGTTTTGGTATGTCTTGAGATGGTTGTCTTTGCTGCGGTTCAGAAGCATGCTTATCATGTTGGTCCTTATAGCGGCGAGACCAAGAAGAAACTCGATAAAAAGACAGAGTGATCTTGGCCCTGCTGTTGTCAGACAGTTTTCATCAGACATTTTATAGCCAATCCTTGGATATATTATTATTATGGTTTTGTTGAGGGGAAAGAATTTTGCTACAGTGGGCTATTATGATGTCATCTAGAGTTTGGAGACTTTTTAAAACTTTTGGTTATGATTGGGAAAAGAGAATAATGTTATAAAGCCTCGACTCTTGTCTGTTTTTGTTTTGCAAACACTCGAACCTAAACACATAGGCAATAACTTATCTCGGTCAGGATTCAGGTTGACTAGTAAGAAGAATATATGTTATAACATGTTTCACTTTATCTAGCCATAAAAGTGGTTTTTTCATAACAAATGTAAGAATCTATATTCTGCTTTTGTAGACAAATCAAAACCACCAAATATAACAAACCTAACGAGAAATTAAATTCCCCATTTTCATTAGCTATGCGAGTCAGAAAGGTAACGAGCTTTCAGCAGTAACTGCCCATTTATCTACAAGATCTGTGGGGTCTCGCCTATCATAATCTATTCACCTTGCAGCTATATGAGTCTGCAAAATTTATCTACGAGGAACTTGTGGTGGTGGTGTCTGCAACATCTGTGAGTTTTCCTTCATCTTCCTTGTCAATTTGGCTAGAAGCACCTGTTGAGCATGGTGGTTTGGAGCTACTAGACTTTACTGTGTCATCATGATGTAGAGACTTGTTCTTAGTAGGTGTGTTACAATCAGGTAGTTGTGATTCTTCGTCTTTCTCTGGTTGGATATTCAAGTCTATTTGGATTTTCAAAGGCTTGTGGTTCTTACTGTAATTACCAGATTGGTGAAGTTCATCATCATCAGAGTTCAGTTGCTCGAGCTCCTTGTGTGCATTTTTTTCTTTCTCTAACTTCTTTTTTTCTCTCCTTAGCAACAGAGTACGCCTACGGCGTTTTACTGTATTGCAGACCGCACACGAACAGCCTCTGTTGTGTTTAGGACCTTGCCCACTTGGGGATTGTATGCAAATGATACAAGTACAACCACTTCTATGACGTGGGTGCTTTGTGGTTGTTTTTGCTGACATTGAGAGTTCATCAACTTCTTCAATGACTTCGTCTTCCTGTTCAAGTACAACACCTTGATCTGCAGTGCAAGTTGATCTGAAACTAGACACAATTCAAAAGAAAACAACAATAAGCAGAAGATATTCAATGAGCTTTTCAGCATTTGGCAACACACTTAGGGACCACGAATAGTGGCATGGCAATACACCTAATTTGAATTGTATTGACATCATCTACGATAAGATTTTACCATTTTAATCACGCTAAAGCAAAAGCAAATATGTATGGTTTATGAGACACTAGAAAGAAAAAGGACTTGATAGGCAATTTACCCTGTATCATTAGTAGGCTTCCCGATGACTGGAGCATCCTATTTTGACACAATAAATATAAAGATAAATAAATCAGAGATTGATATGTTTCAATACAAGTAAAGCAGGATTTGAAAACACACAACAAAACAAAAGATGGTTGATAATAAACATAACATCAATGGGTGAGACTAACCAATTATTACATCTAAAAGGATTACACTTAGCTAAGATTCCTAGTTTTCGTAAAATAAACTGTATTCCAGTCATAACACCTTCATCTCTCTTTCGGTTTAGGCATGAGTAGTCTAAGTCAAAGATCCTTACATAAAACACGTAAACGTTAATTAACATTGGACCCAACAATTTACAGCACACAATGTGTATATTATAGCATGAGCACACTACTGTGATCAGGTGAATATATGACATCAGGTTATTTTCAATATCAGAAGAAACTATAGATACCACAGCTAAAATCATAAACAAAAGAAAACAGAAATAAGATTCTTAAGTGGCATAGACCACATATGCAAATTAGTAAGGCATAAAAAAAAAAGCGTGCATGTACCTCATACTCCTCAAACTCATGTTCCTCTATCACAACTCTAGATGGAGTGACGTTGGGAGGGGGAAGGAGAAATCTTTGAGCTTCTTCCCATGTAAGCATCAGCTCAATGTGGTCTCCCTTTTCAACTTTTTGACGTTTACTTCTTGTCATCATCATGTTGCTTTTCTTCTTACCGGAAGAAACTCCTGGGGTTTCTTTTGCTAAGTAAGTGGACGTGTTAACTATATACAGTGAATCCATATCAGCCGTTTCAGCCTGCTAATGGAAATGCATATGAAATGTAAACACTAAATTACGTCACACAAGTTAACTTGTCAAGAAAGGGTATCAGTTTGGATTTTGAACACTTACTTCTCCGTCTGTGCAATTTTCATGGTTGTTGTTTGTTGGGTCAGTTTCCTACAAAGACACATTTAACAAATAAGAATGTACTAGACACCTAGTATTTGCATCAGTTACGAGTTTCGCAGTCTAAATATCTTTGTGGGAATCTAGAAACAAGCCCATTACGCATCAACACAAAGTCTACTTCTAACATATAAATCTATTCAGAAACAGAATCGATCATTCCCAATCAATTTCATCTCTCCACAAGGAAGTTATTTTTAACCCATTTCCATGTCAGAGTGAACATGGCTTCCCAGCACATTAAATTCAACCTATTTAATCACTTTACACAAAATGGACAGATCATAGGAGTAAACATCATGGTTTCGCTCATTATATTTCATGAGTTATTCCTATTTAAGTTTTAATTCTAAAGTACAGCTGACATTCAGGAAAGCTTCTTAAAACTAACTGTTACATGATTAGTAAACTACAACTGTAATTATAATGAACCAAAGGTAATTATAAACAAAGGCTATCTAGTTAATTGAGAAAGTAACCTGATCAGAAGATTGAGCAACCGAAGCCTTTCTGAATCCCATGATTAACTTTCTTTCTGGATCTAATTGACTAAATATGACTGACAAGAAAATGGATTTCAGTTCCCGAAGAATAAGCTCTAGAAGAAGGTTACTAACTCAGAAGAAATGAGAAAAAATGCTACCAAATAAAAAAAATTTGAGCATTAACTACATGGTAAATCAAATTACTACATCACCAGTGACATACCTGTATCACCAGCCTGTAACTGCATGCTCTGTATGCATGGAGTTACTCCCTCTAGAACATACATTCTGCTCCTATTGTTGGGCCAGAAGCGAAACTGAAATGTCCACTCTTTACCCATTGAGTCCTGAACTTTGAGAGGCACACCTTCAGTGTTGGAAATTCGGGGGAAGAAAGCCTGTTACGTAACATATGCTTTGTTCAATAGCATCTTTTATTTCATATGAGATGACTGTAAACTCTGAAGTATACAGATATTATGATTATTACTACATGCATAATGTAAAACCAGTCAAGTATTTGCTATGAGCAGCTGACAGTCACATCCCCAATTCTTTCCACATTAATCACCCATTTATATAAGTAAAACAAGAATGCGTACTTGCTTATGCAATCAGTTATTTACCTCTGCACATTTCTTTGGCAGCACCAGCCGCCCAACTTTTCCAGTATCACTTGCACTCAGCATCTTCTCAAAGAGAGGAGTGACAACAGATTCAGATCTTTCAAATCGTTAAGGTTCTGGTAACTTAAAAGTAGCCTATGTTCTACAACCTAGTATAGACTTATTCACACCAAAAGCAAGAGTAATAGGACACTGAAGTAAAGCATGATTCATAAGCTTATGGGGAACCATACAATGTTGTATTCCAATGTAGTCTCTATAAGACAAGAAGGATACTCATTGGATTGATTCTGCAGGATTTGATTTTTATTTGAAATTTTGGGCCAATAACGTGGAACCACTTGATATTTTCCTGGTGTATCAAGATGAGTCCTCAAATTCTGACTCTTGCTTTCGAATAGCGATTCCGCTCCACCATTTAAGCTATTGTGTAAGTGACTCGGTGGAGAAGCATTAGGAGTATGCCATAAATTACTTTCATATTGTCTAAAGTGACCAGTTCTCTCAGTCAGTGTTGTGATTGGCACAGGAAAATCATGCTGTGTCCCACATGTACCCTCCTTTAGTGGCATCAGTGGATGATATACATTGACATTTGGACAAGGAGATACTTTATAATTTTTCGAGTTTTCATTCATCAGTTTCCCCATAAAGAGATTCATTCCCTTTTCTTTCTCCATGGGGCATGCAGTGGCCCTGTCTTTAGAAATAGGTTGATTAAATTCATAAGTACCTCCACGATTAAACTGCAGAACTGAAGGACCTAACAAACTAGATGGCTGGTAGCTTATCTGATTTGACCCAGTTGGAGAACTCCAATTGATCGACAAGTCCTTGAATTTCTCAGAAATAGGAGACTGGAAAAGAAAGGAAGGTGACTGGGAAAAATTGGATCCCTGAAACATGAATACAGACTGTTAGAGCACATAGACTACAGCTCAAAATAGATCTTCCACTTAAAAGGATCTTTGTACAGCTGAAGTGTGTTTGCTTAAGATATAATTAATGAAAGTTGATGAACATCATGAACCATTATTGATTCAGGTAACATCACAGCTCTGAAAAAAATAAATGGACGGTATTCTGTAATAGAAAATAAAAAGTGAAATAGTCTCTCTCACCAAAGCAACTTTTTTTCTTGCGCAAACCAAACACTCAACTCCTCCAGCATCCAGCAACATAAAAGAAGATGCAGAAACAATACAACCACAATGAATTCGCTGCAAGGAATATTATTAGTGAGAGACTTTCATAACCAGAAAAACCAATGATAACTTTGTGATGCCACGGAGAGTGAAAAAAAGTATTAACCAGTAACCATATCTTTACCTTTCCACATGAATCACAACACCTCCATCCAGAAGCCTTAATGTGAAAAATGTCACAAAACTTTCCTTGCTCATAAACAGACCTAGAACCAGAATATAATCATTATATTTGCAAAATCGATAAGACAATAACAAGTTAATGAAATTTAGGCAGTGAGCTGGTAAAAGAACTGTGTCTGCAGTGTAGTAAAATCAAACAAAGAAGAGCATGTGTTTACATAGAAGTATTACCACAAATAACGCCTAAGCAGTAGCACAAAATAAGCCTAAGAAACTCATCAAGAATATAATTTTTTTATGGAATGCACAAGTGGACAAAAACTCGATTCTGGTGGATTAGAATGCAATGTAGCTTCCTATTGCTTTTTAAATAAAAAATTATTGTCCATTCTGGTGTTTCTTTTTTTATTTGTTCTATCTCTATGGAATCACTGGAACTTTCAACCTCTAGACTCGCACTACTTGGAACACAACATTGAGGCCACATGAAGAATCCAGCTGAAACTCATTATTCCATTAGAAACCACAACTGTTAAAAGTTGAATATAGTAAAACTAATCAAAACTACATTTTAAAGAAAATTATGAAAATAATGGCTCCTAATCTCTCGGACTGTATCCAACACATGCGGACTATATACTCGAAACCAAAAAAAACTCAGAAATTACCATTTCAAAAAAAAAAAAACTAAATGTGTTTAAACAAAATCGAAAACAAGCAAGCAGTTGATAAACCGAGCTGATCACTAAAGAAAAAAACGAAGTAAGGAAAGGCTTCCTCACGCGCAACGATCACATAGGTCAGCGAAATCGCCAGTACGAAGACGCCAACCAGGTCGGTTATGCTCAAGTCTGAACTCAAAACATTCGCTGTTGAAGCAAAATCTAGGTGATAAAGAAGAAGACATGGCGGAAGAGAGACCAACGGGAAGCATGAAACCCTAGAAAAGCAGAAATTGATGGAAATGGAAGAAAATGGTGAAAGCTACGACGAAGAGAGAAATAAGCAAAAAAAGAAAGAGAAATAGTGAAGTGGTCTTTGGTGGGTCTATTGTATAATGTTCGCCTCCTGAATCATCTAAAATAAATATGTATATGCCAAGTCATCATTAGTTTTGTAGGTCCCCAAACATATTCCATAGTATTTCATAAATATGATATGTCACATCATTTTTTTTTTGTTTAAAACACTTAGGTCTTATACCCATCGTAGCTTCAACATTTTCTCTGTAGAATACAATAAACACACAATAGTTTTACACTTGAAAACATACAATAATCAGGAATGTAACCATATGATTTGATATAAGACTCAAATTATCATCATCATCACCTTTACAGCCAATAGTTTCATCACTCATATCAATCAGATTCATTCAGGAGAGAAGAGAGTTGCTAAACCTTGATCAACTGTTATCTGAAGCTTGTCGTAAGACATCAAAGCCTTTTGTTCACATTTATATGATTTTTTTCCTCTTGCCAAAACCTCTCCATCTGAATCTATGATTCCTTCCTTGTCTGGTTCATCTATACGTACACCTGGCTCTAGCACAAAGGCCTTTACCTTTTTTTATAGTAAAGTCATCGCATCAGATTTTTAGTCAATCACACTAGAAACATTATAACCATAAGATCAAAGATTACAACAGTATATATGGATTAGTGGTTTCAAATGACAAACCTTTAGATATGAAGTATATGGTGATTGAACATGTGTTCCATCATTCAACTTTGTCATAAGTGATAGCAAGGCAAGCTTTGGGCAGTCTTTCATGACAATCAAATCCAGGAATCCATCAGAAAACTGTTCATCAGACCATATACGTAAGGACCTTTAATGATAATTATTGCAAGTAAACAACCCTTTGAAATTGAAGGCTGCTTGCTTCTGCACCGCAAAAGAAAATCCAACAATGGTGTTTTTGTGGCATGAGAATGTTACAAAATGTGTAACTCACCTTTGCATCAGGAGCAGCCAAAGTATTCTCAGCACCCCAGGGAACATTATGAAGCCATACTGAAATAAATGGGCCTTTCATTTCTCTCCATTCGAGATCTTCAAGTTTAGTGTCAGGTCCTTGGTATCCAAGTGCCTTATCGCTAACAGGTAACTCTTTATCTACACTGCAACTGGCTGGTTGCCCATAGCTTTCGAACCCAGGAGCCGGCACAAACAGAATCCGTCCACTGTATTGTCTTAAGAATAATATCCTCTGAAGACCCTGCAAATACAAGACGTAAAAGACAGAACACAGTATCCCTTTAGTTGAATAAGACAACATCCAATTCAAATCATACAGTCACTTCTTTTTCTTTTTTCTTCAACTTCCACCACCAACTTAATGGATAGATTTGAATAGACTAAACGAACACTTAAGACTTGGAAAAAGATTGTCAAATTTTTCAACTAACATACATAGACATCAAAGCGAGCACTGCCCATCCATCTACACTTCTCTGACTCGATGTCTATATCAGCTACTAAACCTGAAGAAATCAGTTGAATTTATCTCAATATAACAACATGATACTTAAGCAAGTTCAGCCACTAGTCTAGTTGTATATGCAAATTAATTTCTAAAGTTTAGAGTAATACAGAACCAAGAAGTAGAAGTCTGTTCATACCCCAAGCAAGCATCAAGACACTGAAGAATTTGGTAGTCCCTTGTGAGATAGTTGCCACATCTAGAGAACGTGTACGCCCTACCAATACAGAAAATACGATAATGAGTTGATTCATTCCGAAAACCAAAATACCTTTGAATGATTGAGTATCATATGACATGGAGCAGGACCTCGGATTATTGAAATAGTAGCACTTTTGGCACTACAAGGAAGTCCAACTGGGAACAACAAGGATTTTATCATGCCATTACCACTTCCTGCCATCAAGAATTTAGTGCACATGAAGAAAAACAAAAGTAAAAAAAATCTCGCTAAAGTTTCTCTAACACAAGCTTGAAGAATTTTAGTGCACATGAGCACAACAATCTTACTGAAGGATGAACTTTACATCTATAAACTTCCACATGGAACACACATGACAAGAGAAGGATGAAGCAGAACAAACCTGCAGGGACAATTCCAATTGGCAATTTTAAGGCAATTCTCCAGTCTGATCTTTCGAGCAGTCCATTTACAACCTACTAAATTAGGAACCGGTTGTAAAAATCACTAGTAAATTAAAATAATTGTCTAATCCCAGAGTCAAATCAATGCAAACAGTAAACATTAATGAGATTATTTCCTTTAAGAGAAACTTCCATAAGCCACATGTAATCCAACAAAATTGAGATAAGAGAAAATGAAACTTCCACAATAGAAAAGCTTCCTACTTACCTCAACAAGGACACCATCACCACTAACACAAACAATACCATCGTAATTTGATAAATCTATGGACTTAACAATTTCCTTTGCATGCAACTGATACTTGGTTTCTGAAGAAAATCATCATAAGTACATTGTTAGTTTCCTTATTGACATGATGAAGAAGCAAACAAAAACAAATAAAATACAAATGAGGAACCTCGAACTTCAAGTTGAATATTAGCATCTTCAAACAATGGATTTACTTCCTCTACAAATATCTTTCTCGCAGTTTTCTTCCCGCCAAATGGATTGACAAATACAAGCAATTTCTTAGGCCGACCTAACAAGGTTTTTTTACACCAAATTTAGCATCGAATATGATTTTGAATTTAGCTCCGGTGATATCTAAGTTTAAACTAACCGAGAGATTGAAGATGTTGATGAAGCTTATCGCACCAAAGCTTTCTAGATTCATCAGAGAGAGGCTCGAATACGAAATCCTTCCTTGTGTACTCTCCTGCTTTTTCCTTACAG
>KE157551.1:32139-77871 GCA_000411055.1 Leavenworthia alabamica
AGAAAGGGAGGGAGAGTGGAGTTTCGTCGTAGGTAAGAGCTGAGATTTGAAATTCGACCTGAGCTAATCTTTGGTAAGACTTTTCCGATCAGATGGGAAGTGAAATCACGCGTCTACATTAGTTACTTACGACGTGTAAACTGTAAACAATCCTTAGGCAGCTCAAATTGAAGAAGACTCAATAAAACGACATCGTTTAAGAAAAAACGACATCGTTTAAGAAAAAACGAATTCCTGTTATGTAACTGTGCAAGTAGTATGTATATATTGATCAAATTACAAACGCAAGGGAACAACATTTACAATACAAAAAACTCAATCATGGTTTATGAATTATGATGTGATGACACGTTTACTGTTAACATTATCAATATTTTGGAGAGAAGAGTGTGGCTAAACCTTGATCAACTGTTATTTGAAGCTTATCGTAAGACATCAAAGTCTTTTGTTCACATTTATATGTTTTTTTCCCTCTTCCCAAAACCTCTCCATCTGAATCTATGATCCCTTCCTTGTCTGGTTCATCTACACATGCACCTGGCTCTAGTACTAATGCCTTCACCTTTTAAAAGTAAAATCAATCGCAAAATATTAGTCAAACTCACAAATATGTAAGATTCAGAAAGGACAAGAAATGAACGATTACAACTTGTATATGGTTTCAGGTGACAAACCTTTAGATATATTACAAATGGTGATTGAACATGTGTTCCATCACTTAACTGTGACATTAGTGATAGCAAGACAAGCTTAGGGCAGTTTTTCAAGACAATCAAGTCCAAGAAGCCATCAGAAAACTGTTCATATAAAAAGAAGCTTCTATATGTTAGAAGTCCAAGATTTGAAATGTTAGAAATGTGTAACAGACCTTTGCATTAGGAGCAGCCAAAGTGTTCTCAGCACCCCAAGGAACATTGTGAAGCCATACCGTAACAAATGGGCCTTTGAGTTCCCTCCATCTTAGACATTCAAATTTAGTTTCAGGTCCTTGGTACCCGAGCTCTTTATCGCTAACAGGTGGCTCTTTGTATAGACTGAAACTAGCTGGCTGTCCATAGCTTTCATAACCAGGGGCTGGTAGAAATGTTATGTGTCCATTGTATTGTCTTAAACATATTATCCTCTGAAGAGCCTGCAAATAAAAGTAGACAAAAACATCTATTAAGTTCAATACTTAGAATCATATAACAACTGCAATGCAACAATTTGTCAACTAAACGTACATAAAAGTCAAGACGAGCACTTCCCATCCATCTGAACCTTTCTGACTCAATGTCTATATCAGCTATCAAACCTGAAATAAACTTAAAACTAATCAATACAATAAAAGTATGTTCTAGCAAGATCAGGCACTACTTTGATTTGCAAATAACTTTGTTATTTTCTGGAGGAACATAGAACCAAGAAGTAGAAAAAACTTGCTTACCCCAAGCAAGCATCAAGACACTGAAGAACTTGGTATGCCCTTGTGAAATAGTTGCTACATCTACAGAACGTTTATGACCTACCAAGACAGAAGTAATATGATGGGGAACTGATTACTGAGGGAAATTAAAAATGTTATGAAGGATGAAGTTTTTTTCATGGCATGGAGCAAGACCTCGTATAATAGAAATAGTAGCACTTCTTGCACAACATCGAAGCCCAACTGTGTCTAACAATGACTTTATCATGCCATTACCAGTTCCTGCCATCAAGAATTTCAATGCACATTAAGAGAAATAAAAAAAAAATCTAATCACATCTAAAATTTCACATGGTCGAAAAGGACGAATCGAATGAAACCTTCAAAGATATCTGAGAACTAAAATCTTATTGTAACAGCTTGGACATTCAAGGATGTCATGAAAAGTAGTAATTAAAAAGACACAACAGAGCAAAGTTCTAAATGAAACACAAACCTGCAGGGACCATTCCAATTGGCAATTTTATGGCAGTTCTCCAGTCTGGTCTTTCAAGCAGTCCATTTACAACCTACTAGTAAATTAAAAAGAATGAGCTTTCCAAAAAAGTGTTTTTTTAAATAAGGATAGTTCCAAAAAAGTAAAGCCAAAGAATACAAATACTTATTTACCTCAACAAGAACACCATCGCCACTAACACAAACAATACCATCGTATTTTGATATATCCATATACTTAACAATTTCCTTTGCATGCAACTGATACTCAGTTTCTGAAGAATCATCATAAGTATAATCCATTTGTTATTTTTTCACAGGGAATAGAAACAAAAAAATGAAAAAAATCAAAGTAACCTTGAATCTCAAGTTGAATATTAGCATCTTCAAACAATGGCTTCACTTCCTTTAAAAAGATCTCTCTCGCAGATTTCTTCCCACCAAATGGATTCAGAAACACAAGTAACCTCTTAGGTCGACCTATACAATTTTGACATACAAAACTTTCCATTTTTATCATTTCTTTAGTGAAACCGAAAGTTTTTATATTTATATATTATTATTATTTCAAACAAGAACTGAACTAACGGAGAGAATCGAGGTGTTGACGGAGCTTATAGCACCATTCATCTTGATCAACCATAGGCTCAAAGACAAAATCTTTCCTGACGAAATCTTCACTAAATTGTCCACAGCAGATTCCTTCATCTTTCTCTATCACTGCCTTTACTCTAATCTCCTTACCTTCTACAACGAAACCAAGAACATCCTTCTTCATTGATAAACTCTTACGGAGTTCGCACTCTGTCCACTGTAACTCCCCGTCGGCAGTCAACGTACACGCAGCTAAATCACCGTTAATTAACACTACGCCGGTGATAATAATCTTCTGATCATCATTATTCTCCATTAGACAAGACAAGAGAACTTCCAGCGAAAAGAAAGAAAGAGTTTCGTGTAGAACTAAACTTTGCTACGGCTTTGTCCGATCAAATGGAAAGTGGAAACCACGCGCTAAATTTTAGCAAGTGAGGTTAGATGACGTGGCGTAACGCTCTTTAATTAATTATGTATGACTTGAGAAAAGACTAATATTAATACAACTACTCTGTGGAAGAAAGTATATGGCGGGTATATACAAGTCGTTAACTTAAACGTTACCGTTTTGTCGATTCTAGGCTTCGCAACTCTCTCAAGTTTCGTTAACTTAGAATAATAATCTACAGAAACAATCAAAGTAGCAGCAATTGGAGGAGATTTACTTATCCTCAGAGAGTTCTTCGTCTTCATCTTCTTCCAGTATGTACACAAGAGCACGTCTTCTCTCACCAAACACACAAGCCACTCCTCTTGAAGCTGTTTGAATAATTTTACATTATTATGTCAAAGGCAGTTTTAAAAACATTCATCCAAGTTAAACAAATGAACATTTAAGCACTGACCGCTAACTGTTAGAGGAGCTATACAAGAATGTGGAACTTTGCGAACCTTTTCATTCTCCAGTTCCAAGTTAACAATTGAGCCCTGAAAAAAAGTGTGATTTGTCAGGATTTATAGTAAATAATATCGTTTCAAGATGGATAAATTCTTTCAATAACTTTCACATGGAGGCAATGCAATGGTTAGTTTTCACATAAATGACATTAACCATTACCTTCAAATCGTCTAGCTCCCACTTGTCTAGACTACTAGAACTTGAAATGGAAATGAATGGAAGGTCACCAGTTTGTATAACCATCATACATGCTTCTCCTGAGCCATCGGAATTTTCACTTGTTTTATTCATTAATAAAACGAGTTCTTTATCCTGTTTCAAAATCAGACAGGACTCAGAAAGAGACGCAAAAAGTCGCCTAAGAAGGAAAGAGAAGATACAAAAAAAAAAGTTTAGAAAATCAACCAGTGATGTAGAAGAGAATGTGTATTCACCTTGTAAAGAGACAAATCAACACAACTGTAGTCACTAGGTATAGATAACAAAACAGCTTCCAGAGAAGTATAACCATCTTTCTCGTTGTTGGTGTTTTCCTTAAAACCCTTAGCTATGCCAATATAGTTTGGAGTCTCCGGGAAAGTTTCATCAGGAACTTGAAAAGATATGTAATCAGTGTACCCACTTTGACAAGTTGTATCATCAGAAAGTTCATTCTGGACAAATAAATAAAGACTTTAGTGTATCAGGAGAAAATTTTCGCTATGGAATAGTAAGCAGCAATCTCTTCCTAAGTATATGGGATCATAATAATGTGCGTTAGGATTGTTGCTGCAAGTACCTTATAAAAGGAAAGAGACATGGGAATCGCTGTATGTGTTCGCGGTGTTGACAACTGAAGACGACAAAGCGGCAACATCTTCATACATGATATCTTTCTTGATATGGTTGTGAAGGGCATTTGAAGAGCTATCTTGAAGCTAAGCATAAAAATCAAAATTTGATGTCTTGTCACTGAGAGAAAGCCATGAGAAATTATGACTAGACTCTAATAAATCAGCACTTGATTTTTGTGGGTAAATCTCCCAAAAACATATACATGGTTGTTCAATAATTGTACTTCCTGAATGTCAAGGCGAAGCCATGGCACCGGACCGTTGTCTCTGCCATAGCCTTTTATACATATCAATTTATTAATGCTTTGCTCCATGATGTAACATAATTGGTGTTATAAGAGGTGAAAATGTAAAGAAGAAATACCTAGACTCCATGTGCTGGAATTCTTTAGCCAATGTCCTCTGCAGAAAATCACAGTCTGAAAACCCTCCAAACTGAAGTAACTCTTTGACTCTTCCAATGGTTTTGCTGGGACATTAAAACAGTAAGAGATTATACAAACTGAAGGAAAATAAAAAGAAATGAACATCCTAGGAGGATTCAATTAACTTCATGCTTCATCCACTTCTATGAAAAGCTAATTTGTGGCCATGTATTAGTCATGCATGCATAAACATCTCAAACAGAGAAAGAAGCACACAACCGCACACACTTTATCCGTATCTGAATTTTGTTTTAGGGTGGCTAGAGAAACCCCCTTGGATTGAGTTTGTGGAATAGCATAGGAATACCCCTACTGAATGAGGTGATAGATGGATTTAAAATTTTAGTAATATGACAAAAAAATTTGACCGACTACAAGAAAACTACGCAAAAGAGTAGGAAAAGGCACAGATAAAGAAAGAGGTGACCTACAGATCAATTTCAATGTCATCACCAGCTTCAGATAGCTCCAGAAGCTCTTTCACGGGATCTTGATCATATAAGAACTTCAAGAATACCACAAGGAGTTCACTGCCACAGAAGTGAACCATGTAACAGCAAAGATTTGGCTTTAATGCCATTAACAACATTGAAAAACATGTGCTTACCTGTTGTATGACAAAACCTGATCATTTGGTTCTTGCATAAGATACTTTATGCTTCTGACAAGCCAGTTGAAGAAATTTGAGAACTGAAACAAAAAATTATAATTGTATTGAAATCACAATTGTGTGGGCACATGGGACAACCAATATTCTGAATAAATATTATTGTCAGTGTCTAAAGGGCTGCACGCCTCTGTACCTGTTGGACAACAGAAGATAGTACCATCATAAACCGCTGTACTTGTACAAGTAGAAGGCCTGCATTTTCAGTGGCTTCATTAAGGAGTATCTCATCCAAACCGATGCCTTGATATCGTGCACGCCACCTCGAGAGACCTCTTAATTCACCCATCCTAAATCCAATAATTTCTGCTGCAGGCTGGGAAAGAAAGTTTATTTGTTACAAAACCTCCGTCTAAAAAGTATCAGCAGGTTACGCAAATGTTACTTCATCAAACAACTCAAAACTTCCAGGAATGTGAAGAATATTAAACCTGAAGATGGTCAAGGATAACCAGCTGGAGCTCTTTTCCTGTTCCACATACTGACTTTAAGACGCGCTTAACACCCTACTAAACAAGATAACTACTTAGTGGATGATGAAACTAGCACCCTGAAGAAGATCAAACAAGTAAAGCTTACCACTTCACCAAGAGAGTTAAGTAAAAACTGATTAAGCGCTGGACTTATTCGCGCACCACCCAAAAGGCTAAGAAATTCTTCCTGAGGAGATGATTCCAGTCCTAGGAGAAAAGCAACAGAGCCCTGTGAATCTATAAGCCAAAGAGACAAACCTTTAATCAACAAATTGATAGTGGCAAATACCATTATCAATGATCAAGGTGGACAGAGAATGAAACTTGTCGCGAAAAGTTTTCATTGCATCCGCCCATTGTTTGCTCATTACTGACAGGGATGCTCGAATAACCTCAGTCAAATCTTCAATGTTAGAAGCTTGTTGGGCAACTTGATGAAGCTCATATTTCCTGAAAATAGAAATTAGAAGAGATGATGAAAATGACAGATGCATGGCAAAACAATGTCTTATTTACTGATAGTTTACGGTGTGTATTCATTGTGTATGGGGACAAGTTACCTCTTCCAAAATATAGACGTGTCCATTGCAAGGCAATGTAAACCATGCTGATCTTGAACATTAATTTTTTCCTCTCTTGGCTTGATATCACAATTCCGAAGCTCTCCTGTGCACATTACAACTAGACGACAGAGGTCTTTCGACAGAGCAACCTAAGAAATTTAATATACAATAATTAGTTTGAAATTTGAATCTAAAGAATCTCTATCATACACCCTTTCCTTGTTTCCACAACAGACAATTACAGTCAGAGACATGAAAATTGAATAGATCTCATTTCTGTCATTTGGAAAGCATGGATATTGAGAGCATCCAAGTACCTTGTAAATGGAAGCATTAAATAGTTTGCAAGAGGAATGCTCATCCAGATGGGGTACAGGAACAGACAGCTCGTGTATGTTCTGATCATGGTTTTGCAGAAGCAGCATAGCAAACACATCAAACAAGAGAAATAATACTTGAACTAAAAATAAAAAAATATAACATTGCACATAGCTAGCGATGAAATTTAAAAAAAAAATATAAGAGAAAAAGAAACTTACAAATAGTTAAACTTTACCCCTAAACATTAGTAATATATGCTAAGAGAGCAACTACAGATTTTGAAAAAAAAATTCCATATGAAAATTGTGTTGGAAACTCATTAACCATCCCGAAATTCTATATGCAAGCAGAATTGAGAAATGAAGCACCATACATGAATGAACTAATAGGGCTTGCTAATTACTTACAGTCAAAAGGATCAACTTACAATCTTGCCTATCTGAAATATTCCAAATATACTAAAGCATATGCTCCCATTCCGATCTCCACTGCAGAGAATGTTAAACTTCCGGAATGAGGTATTAGATAGTTCTGCCAAAGAATCTTCACCGTCATCCATGAAACTGGAGTCACCAGCTACAAGTCCAGGAATCTTCGGAGCTCTTGGAGCAGGAGGGAAAAAACGTGAGGTCCGGTCCTCATAAACTGAGAAATTCTCAACTGCATCCTGAAAACAAAACTCCAGGGAAACGTAAGTACAAGCTCAAAAGAAAAATTATGTGGACAAAGAGAGTTTGGTAGTCGAAAAAGCAAATTAATATTAAATATGCTTCAACTAAGATTGGTAACTTTTTCTCAATATCTATATAAGTGAAAGTATAGTGCAACCAAACATGAGTTATTGTACAACTAATCAGAGGAGAAAACATACGGTATTGGAATGTCCATCCTCCTCCCAATTAAGACACACGACAGCTACAGCATGGGGCTTCAAGCTCCTTAATAGCTTCCCGTTCTGCAAGAAAACAGTATCAAACACGATCTGCTAAGCTTAATATATTACTAGTTTCCTTTTTATAACAGGTAAAGTCAGTCCATCATCAAGGAAAACATGGATAAGTTTCAATCAAAACTTGCCTCAACATCGTGAAGTGCAATGGTTCCATCCTCAAGCCCAACAGCTACAGCTTTCCCATCAGGACGCCAACATAAAGAAGTAACAGGCCTTCCTGTAAGCCAAAAAGAAAAGAAATAGACTTTAACTACCATGAAAATCTGAATGACTAAGTAATAATTCTTTCACTTTCAATTTGCATAAAGCTGAAAGCTATGGAATACATAATCGAAGAAAACATATAAAAGTATACAAAGTAGTCTACTTTAATCTAAGAAAGTGAAATTTACCAGGAGAAATAGTCCATAATCTCTGCCAATTGAACCGATGCAGCAAAATCTTTGAGTCTTCTGTAACCATAGCCAGTAAATCCTTCTCCGGATTCCACTCCGCTATCTTAATCTAACACCAAAGGGCAATAAACATCTAAATTCCCCATGTTCATATATCACAAAACAGAAAAACCATTACACTTGAGCAAAAGTAAAACCTGAAAAGGTATGGGCTTATCAAACTGGAGCTGGAAAGGAATGATATTTTCACCCTCGTCACTCGCCATTTCCGACATTTCTAGGTTTTACAGAGTAAAATAATGGCGAGTAGAGAAAATTTGGTGGTAAAGCAGTAGGAACTAAGCAACTAGAGAAAAAACACACACACTTGAGAGGAATCTGTAGAGAGAGTAGATTACGGATACCAGACAAAGACGACGTTGTTCGCCGGAGGAGCAGAAAGACGCTCTAATGACCAAACCTGGCGGGCTTTTGCTTCCAAATTCCCAATAAGAAACCTAATCCGGTTTTTGGTTTGATTTCGGTTCTACAAAATTATTAAAACCCGGTTCGGTTCAAGTTTTGTAGATTTTGACTTGGGGTTGAGAAGGAACAACAGTAAACCTTTATTCCAAAAGCTCTGACGAAGACGACGAAGAAGAAGAGAATGGGTGAAGAAGAAGCACTAGCTGAAGAAAATGGTGGACTAAATATGGTAGATGCAGGAGAAAAAGCTTCATCATGGCCTACAATGAGATTCGATGTTTCTCCTTATAGAACACACCATTTCTCTAAGCAGTTCAGGACTGCTCGTAACCCTAACAATTTCCTCAAGGGTCTTAAATGGTATTACACTTTCTTCTTTTTCACTCTATCGATTTGTGTTTTTTGTTCTTTCTCATAAAGTTTTGTTTTTTTGTTTGCTTCTCTTAAACTACTTTTAAGGGACTGATGTGTTACTGTTTCTTATAGGTCACCTGATGGTTCATGTTTCCTTGCAAGCTCCGAGGACAATACACTTAGTTTGTTTTATACGTAAGAAGAAGAAGTTCAATTTGAAAGTTCTTTGTAGCTAAGTATCAGTAGTTTTGTATTTTAAATAGTTTTAGTTCTCTGTTGAATCTTTCTGTGTTGCAAAATTGTCCACCAGGCCTCAAGATGGAGGTGATTCTAATGGATATGGAGTACCAAACCCTGAAGAAGGTAACTTTTTCCATCTAACTTGATCATGTTGTGTCAAACGCTATAAATGTGAAGTAGTTTGTGATTCATGGTGTGTTTATGATTTTTTTTCTTTTTGGAATCATAGATTCATATGGTGCGAGTCTTCTTGTAAAAGAGGGTGAATCTGTTTATGATTTCTGTTGGTATCCATACATGTCAGTGTCAGGTAATAAACAAGCTCATCATAAGTGGGTCAGTTGGTCTTTCTTTTCACCTTAATGATTTCATCATTTGAAATAACTGGTTTTGGCTGTTTACTGGCTGATTCAGATCCATTAACATGCGTCTTTGCTACCTCAACTAGAGACCATCCAATCCATCTTTGGGATAGTTCTTCTGGTGAGGTGCTGATTTTTTTCCATGGAACCTTAACATGTTTACTCAAGAGCTACTCTATTATTATTTTGTGTGTATCTGGTCTTACATGTGAATATGACAATGGCAGCTTCGATGCACTTACCGAGCCTATGATGCTATGGATGAAATAACTGCTGCATTTTCAATTGGGTTTAATCCAGATGGGACCAAGTAAGCAAGAACTTCATCTACCATCTTCCCACATGGTAGAGAATTTTATTAACAGTCATCTATATTCATCTGGATGTGTTATGCCTTTAGGATCTTTGCTGGTTATAACAGCTCCATCAGAGTGTTTGATCTTCATCGTCCTGGTAGAGATTTTGAGCAGTATTCAACTCTACAGAAAAAGAAAGAGGGCCAAGCAGGTGTTTTCTTAGTCAACCACTCAGACGCTGCATAATAGTATGTTACAGATTATACAGAAACATGAACAGTTTTTCGCTGGTTTATATGCAGGTATATTATCTACTCTTGCTTTCTCGCCAACTAACTCCGGCATGTTGGCTGTGGGCTCTTACGGGCAAACTACTGGGATTTATAGAGAAGACAACATGGAGCTATTGTATGTTTTACATGGTCAAGAAGGCGGTGTTACACATGTAATCAAGGGTCACTAAATTGTTGCTTTAATTTTGTTTGGGATATTATCAATCGTAAGATCAAACTCTTTCTTGCTTTCAGGTCCAGTTTTCAAAGGATGGGAACTATTTGTATACTGGAGGTCGCAAGGTAACATACTTTTTAAAAACTTCTCCCCTCTGATTAAAGTCTATCCAAGAGATATTTTGTTGGTGTCGAATATTAAATAGGACCATGTTTTTAGTAACCTTACCAAAACATGTTACTCTTTTGTTTGCTCTTATCAGGATCCTTACATTCTTTGCTGGGATATGCGAAAATCTGTTGAGATAGTTTATAAGTGAGTATTTAGTTTTCTGTACTTTTGGTTTGGTTTGTCTTTGGGTTTCTATACTTATACTCAATGAGCCTTGAGCAGCAAAAACTTAACGCTACATCATTGTTCACATTACTAAAATCTTTTCTTTAGGAAATGTGTTTATATACAATCAGAATGTGTCTTTGAAATGGATTGTATGTATGTGTATCAGATTGTACAGAGCAACAGACAACACAAACCAGCGTGTATTCTTTGATATAGAGCCATGTGGTCGTCATCTTGGCACTGGTGGAGAGGTACTATTGATTTTCATTTCCCTAAACTTGATCTACTAAGAGACTTATAGTTAACAGTTTTCTCATACCTCTTGTCTTTATTTTCCAGGATGGGTTAGTTCACATGTATGATTTACAAACCGGAAACTGGGTCTCTGGATATCAAGCTTCATCAGGTGACTTACACTTAGTTCTTGCATAAACTCTCCAATGCCTTAATGATGGCGTATTAACTCATATACTGATGCAGATACTGTCAATGCTTTCTCTTTCCACCCTTACCTTCCAACGGCTGCTACATCCTCTGGTCACAGACGATTCTCAATTCCAGATGATGATGACGATGGAGATAAGAATAATGATCTTCAACTGAAAGGTACTAAAGCTTGATACATCTGAAAAGATCTCTCTCTAACCAATGTTGTTTAAGGTCATGAACTCAAAAAAAAAGTGTCTTCTCTTTGTGATCACAGCTGATGAAAACTGTGTATCTCTCTGGAGCTTCTACGTTACATCCGAAGAGAAAAGCACATTTAATGAATACGCCATTGACAATAACGTTGCAAGCAAGTCTGAAGAAATAGCATAGACTGAACATTTTTTATTTGTTTGTTTAAAAATATAAACAAATGTTTCTTAATTAATCTCATTTATTTTGATATTTTCTTGTTTTTGTCATGTTTATTAAACAAAATTTAAAATTAAAATAAAAAAATATTAAATTCTTAAAATATTTTAAAACTAATCTATTTCTTCGTGAATCTAATCTGTCAAAGATCCTACTTGATCGGTGTTGTACAAAAATTATTCATATAATGTTGACTTTGAACTTATCGAAAAACTTATTCAAATCACTTTTTTCTTCTTTTTTTTTTTTTGCTTGGATAGGTTTTTTGGTCAGCCCTAATTCCATCATTTGTAAATTATATAATATAGTCTTGTTTAATTGTTACATTCTGAAAATATATACAGAGTTTAATAGCTAAAAGGTTACATTTTCCATAGGTCACTCCCAAAAAGACTCGAGCTTTTAACTCAATAGCTCTCAATGAGAATTCGGGTTCGAGCCATCAAGATGATGATGATGACATAGAGGTTCCTAATGCACCGAGTCGCAATCGTTCTAAAAAGGATAGGTGGAACGATCAAATGTCTAGTATCTCTGTGGTATTATTTCCTTGAAATAGGTAATAAGTAAAATGGCTTGACCATTTTCAAATTCTCTATCACGTTTTAGTTTTTTTTCTAAGATTAGTATGCATTTTGATTAAGAATATTTTAGGATTTAAAGATGTTATAAATTCATTTTGCAAACATTAGAAACTGAAATAAGTTTTGTTTTATTCCATTTTTTTGAATCTTTTGGGTTTTAGTCATAGAATCCAAGGTTTTGTTTTTGCTGTCTTAGGGTACAATAAAAGTTAATTATTCTTAAACTATTGTCATAAATAAACCAATTCTGTCTCACCTACACATTAGTATTATATTGTATTATTATTATTAACTAGACTTTATAAATAATAATTAACATACAGCTTGATAAACATACATTGAGTTGAGAGAGAGATCCAACAAAGAAAATAAAAGGAAAGAAGAAAAAGGATGTGTTAATTTCTCTTTATAGACCATATGATCACAATCTAAAAACCTAAACAGTTCAAGTCCTTTTAGAACTTTTGGACAACCAAATATGAAAATCATATCGTGGAAGTCAAGCCTAGGTGATGGGTATGGTCGGTCCAAAATGGTTCCATGTCACGTGGTTTATGTCCTTTGGGTCCATTCTCCCTAATCATCAAAACTTTGATTAATTTTGTCGACTTTATATAAAGTCCTTTCTTCTTTCTATAATATAAAAAAAAAACATAGGCAAAAGAAACACTCACAAACCCACAACTACAAACTTTCAGGTTTTCACCTTTGCCTTTTCCAACAAATATAAAGTTGAAGTACTTTACTTTGTGACCAATCATTCTTTATTACTAAAACTTTAAAATAACAAATAAAAAACATGATAAAGATATGCATGTGAAGATACTTATACATAAAAGAAATTAATGGAAATTTTGTTAAATAAAAATGAACTCAAATATATAATAACATGCATGATACAACCATATTTCATATATTAGGGACATGTTCATTTGTGTATATAAATACGATTGTTTAAAAGATAATGATATCAAACATAAAATACAATATCATTTCGTTTGAGGCAAACACAATATACATTATCATTTGGAAGTAAATTTTTGTTCAAAAATATTATAGAATTTGTTATCGGATTTAAAAATATTTCGAGACTTTATTTTCATAGTAGGCTAAATATTTATTTTTATATTCGTTGCCTTTGTCCATGCCACTTTATATATTTCACATTTCCCAAACCAACATCACAAGAATCAAAGCAATAAAATCGATTCTCAATTCCTTTGTAAGAATCTATACAATACGTCATTATGTCGGGTATGGGTTACATAAACTATAGTATATATTCTTCCGTTACTATTAATTATTAAATCACGTATTTATATATGATTTTCAAATTTAATCACCAATCAAATCTTCAATAATAAACCCATAAACAAATATTAAAATAAAATAACCAATTTCGTAAGTATTTGACTAGTTTTATATAATATTTATGAAAACATTAGTCTAAAACAAATTTAATGAAACAATTAAAAGTATATGTTGACTGTTATATAATTAAATAAAATAAAAAGACAAAACTGTCCTCAGGGCTTTTAAATGCAACGACCAACAAAGTTTCTATGTTTCTCTCTATCAACTATGGAAGAAGAAAGTGAACTAGTCTTCTCCTCTGATCATCCTCTCTTCTCTTGTTTCGTCACTCTTTACACTCTCATTCTTATCTTCTTCCCTCATGATTTGCTTCGAATCCTTCTCTCCCCTGTTCTTCTCATCTCCGGAGTCCTACTCTTCTTTATTCTTCGTTTCGGGTCGACCNTAAGTAATTTTGTGGAATGGAACTTGAGAGCACCATTGGAGGTGATACACGAAGAAACCTATGAAGATGAAGAAGAAGAGAATCCGGGTGAAAAAGACCCGACCCGGTTAAGAGAAATCGAGAGATTGCCGTCGTTATCACTATGTTACCCAGAATCAGATTCGGAATCGGATTCTGCTTCATCGTCGGAATTCAATTATCCAGAGATGGGTGACTGGAGCATGCCGGAGAATATGGGATTCAAATGGGAAAAAGAAGAAGATGACGATGGAATTGGAGGAGAAGGTTTAATAGAGATAAAGCTCGATCAAAGCTTTAACAAGATGAGTAAACAGAGGAATCAAACAGAGATTGATCTTCATGCTGAAGAAGAAGAGGGTTTGATCGAGATCATTCATCTTTTTACGTAACTGTAATGGTTAATTTTTATACGTATAATATAACTATGTTTATGTATAATCTATAGTCTGATTAAACACAACACAAACACGCACAACTACTAAGATGGAACATGTGTTCTCATCACATATGTTCTGTTCTAATTTATGTTTTATGGTGGCTCACAAGTACTTTTAAAAGACAATAAAGAACAATTTGGGACCCAGTGGCTAGAGCTATTATTGCATTGTTAGCTACTCCAAATCACCTGACTTGATTGATGCTACTACCATTTGAACCTATGAGTCACATGGTTTTTGTGATTCATATGGCCCCGCCTTGTTTATGGTCAGATTTGAGTATTAGTTCCCATAATAATACTACATGATACATCGTTTTAATCATGTACAGTAAAGAACAATACAAGTCTGATGTGAGTTCTGAAAACAATCAAGGTAGCTTTGATTATTTTCTTACTTACACAATCAAGAATGTATGAGAAAAAACAAGAGTTTAGATGACTTACATCAAAGATTTTATAATTTAGTCAGATAAGGATCATCCTTAAACTCGGCATACGATGGAAGATCAAGAGCTTTCTCTGCAACTTCCCTGTCTTCATGAATCTTTGCAACCAGACTCTCCAGTGAAGGGAAATTAGCCTATCAAGACGAAGAACACAAACAAACTATATGAGCTAACAATAACCTATCATATGAGTAATGGCTGGTGATAAATTTTGGAAACAACCTCAGGGCGTATATAGCCAACAATTAGAAGTCTTAGCTCTTCTCCATAGAAATCTTCTGTGAAATCGTGTAGTAGCCATGGCTCCTATTTAACACAAGCTAAAGTTAAGGAAAGCAACCATTGCAAGAAGAGAGAGGTTTCAGGTTTGAACATTTTTTATCAACTCACAATAGTTTTCTCGGTGTTGTTGAAATAAGGGTTCCAACCAATGCTCATGACCATTTTAAAGACACCTCTTGTAGCCAAACCCGCCCAACCAAAGTACACACCCGAAGGATGTTCAACAAGCTCATCCGCATAATCCTTTGTGGACAAGTTAGCTGAAAACAAATGCAGCATTAAGAAAAGAGGCCATATAAAGAATAAATAGTGAAGAAAAAGAGCTGGCTTCAATAAGTTTTGTACAGACCAGTGGGGATTCCAAGTACTTTAGAGCCACGGCCAAATCCTTTGATAACTGGACCTCCAATACGCCAAGGATCAATCGGTAAAGTGTTCTCTATCCCTGCAAATGCATAAAGTCTTTTATACCAAGATGAACAAATTATACAGGAAAAAGAGTAGTGAACAGAGTTTGTGAGTGTTGGTTTACAGTCTTGAAAAGGAGGAAGACCCCATTTTTCGGGTCTTATGTCGAGTAGAGAATTGACTACTTCATCAGCAGATGTATAAAGATGTGTTTGCTTAGGCAGAGAAGGAACAACAATTACTTTAGTTCCAGCAGCTTTCCCAGCAAGAACACCAGGCCTGTAATTTTATAAACAACTATTACTCAAAGAGAAACCAAATGCAAAACAATTACACTAAAAAGTGAGACTCACAGAGAATCTTCAATAACCAAACAGTCCGCTGGATCTTTATTCAATCTTTTAGCTGCTTCAAGAAAACTATTCATCCAAAAAATAATCATTCATCATTGTCATTTAACTGGTCTCTGTTTGATTAGAAATCAACACAAGAAGAGATGGTTCTTACATATCAGGAAAAGGCTTTCCTTTAGAAACTTCATCGCTACCGATAATAACTGAGAAGCATTCCTTCCAACCTAATATAAACAAATTAAAAAATCATATCATGGAACAAAAACTGTGTATATTAACTAGATTAGGCACCAAACCTTTATGATAAGAAATTTTGGATTCAATATTTGCAGTTGAAGAATTGGAAGCTAAAGCCATAGGCACTCCATGAATCTTGAAATGTCGAATTAACCTATTAGCACCAGGAAGGGATTTGATCTTATCCATCCTACAAGATCACATATTGAAAAAAATCAAAAACCAAAAAATAATCAATCAAGAATACAAAAATGCAAAAGGGTAAAAACATACTGAGCAGAGAACAAAGGGTAAAAATCAGAATTGAAGTCATGAACAGCACAAGGAAGTTCATAATCTTCAACAATAGTAGTAGCAGCTTCTAATGGAGTTTTACCAACTATTTTCAATGATTCTCTTCCATCCCACTGTTTACCATATTTACTCAAATACTTCCTCAATATGTCACCCACTACTCCATCTACATTCAATTATTTTAAATACATCAATTTGAAGAACATTATTGACTTCTTATTAAAAGGGGATTACCTGTGTTGATTAAGGTACCATCGAGATCGATAAGAACACAAGAAGATAGTTTTTTCAATGAATTGCTCATTGACATTATTATTATTCCAACTACACTCCTCTTATACTCTCTGTACCATCCGTACAGTCGCCGTCTCGCCGAGCAACGAGCTGAAGACGACAGAGAAATAATGCAGCTGAGTAGAAAATGGATAGTAAGAGGGGTCAGAAGACCGAAGACGTATCTAGGGATCCGGGTCCTACCGGATCATTCTGATTGATACTTGGTCTGACCGAGTTTATTAATCAATCATGTTGACCGGTATGGAATCTAATAGTTGCCAAGGAGATTCAGCAATAAAACGACGGCGTTATGAAGTTTAATAAAACGACAGCGTTTATGAAGTTTAATAAAACGATGGCGTTTATGAAGTTTAATAAAACGACGGCGTTTATGAAGTATAATAAAACGACGGAGAAAATGCTGCTGCTTCCATTCCACCGGTTAGGTGAAAACCGAACAGTTAATTTAAAAACCGGTCAATCAGTTAGTTAGTTCAACGCACAACTAGACATTAGACAACGAACGATAGTTCTTGATTTTACACTAGATGCTAAACACAAACATCATCACTTTTTTTTATTGGTCTTAACATCAACAATTCATTATCAAACCCCGAGTTTACATTTCTTTTTTTTACATGAAAAAGTTCCCTTCATTGTTTTTTTTAACCAACATGAGACCCTTAGATTGCATTATGAATGTAGAAGTTAGCAGAGAAATTCAATATGATCGTCTTTTCTTCTTCACTAACACATACTTATGTTTTTTTCCTGAGTTAGGATCTTTAGACTCAGACAGAGTCAACTCCTTCGCCTTGTTGCTGTGCTAGATATCTCTCTCGACGCTCCTTCTGTGTTTCATTAAAGGAGAAACAAATACAATGTCTCATCTAATGGACGAGACAAGAGAAAAATAGTATCTAAAACATATTTAGAAAAATGTGACTGACCCATTCATCGATGACAAGCCCTTCTCCAATAATCTTTGGACCTGTTTCTTCTGGAGGTTTCTTCCGTGCCTCTACTGCTGCATCCGCTTCTGCTAACTGACGCTTCAGTTTTTCCAGTGCCTAATTTTATTCATCACATAGATAATTAGAGAGATAACCTTAGAAAGAAAGATCACCATAAGCAAAATGATTTGGATGCTCACAGGGTTTGGGCGCTCGGGATCCAGGAAAATCACACGCAGTATTTGCTCCTTAGACACATCATCCTTTTGCTCATCAAACTGGAAAAAAAGAAACAAACAAAGCAATCACTAAGTGTTGAAAACAACATTCAGTGCCATTACTACACATGCTTGGTTATAATGTTGTGCCGTATTCTTACTTGTTAGTATAGTCGATGATATATAATGTTCTATCAGAACTCTTACATGTTAATGTTGAAAGAGGAGCTTATAGATAAGGTCATAAGATAAACATACCAGCTCAGGCACATAGTCCATAGGACCTTTAACTTTCAGACTCATGATTTTAAACTTAACTCTGCTCCTTTGATCCATTGGCTTCTCATTATTCTCAGGAGGCTCCACAAATTTAAACACTGTACATTTCAACAAGGGATTGAAACATAACCTTGTAGAGCCATTGCTCTCATAAGTAATAATGAAAACAGAAGCAAATACCAGTGGCGATAATAGTTTCTCCAGGAGCAAGAATAGCACCAGGAGGACGCATGAAGCAACTCTTGGGTGCAGTTGTTTGAAACTGAAGATGAACGAGTAAGCACATATACAAATGCAAAAACACTATAATCAGATGAAAAAACAAACCTTGAAGGCTACATGTGATTTGCTTGTATTTTTAATCTTAATAGCACTCCTAACTTGCTTCCCAGGCTCATCTTCAAACAAAGTAATATAATCTAATTTTAGTACTTTGAGGCATTAATTATAACAGAAGAAACAAAAACTCAATGACACTTAACTTCCAAAATCCAAACCAAACTACTAATCAAATGGCCTATAGATACTATACATATTACCAAAATTATCATAAAAAATCTGTGAGACTTATAATAAATGATTTATCCATTAAACAAGCTCCTCCTAATTTAGGAATATTTAAAGAAATGCGCCATTTTTAGAGCTATGGATTAATTTAAGAAATAAATATTTGATTAATAAACCGTATATATATAAGATTATATAATCTCGAGATCCAAATAAATCAGATGACTTACAATTACTTGAAAAAAATCTACTCAAAATCAGATAAAATAATCAAAATCAGATAGAAATTTTAGTTAATGTCAATGGATTCGGATCAGATGAGATTCGAAGAAAAAAAACTCACAGGGAAAATAGAGTTTCTCGGAAGGATCAAGCTTCAATCGACGTTTTGTAGGAAGAAGAGACTTAGCAACAGATGATACTGAAGGTGAAGGAGTCGGAGGATGGTGATTTGGACCCGATCCATTACCGTTATAGCCAAGCTGATGATGATGATGGTGATGGTTATGAATATGAGAAGAATTAGAAGAAGACGATGAAGCTCCTGATGGAAACGGAGATGTAGCAGAACTTGATGCAGCGTTTCCGTGACCGCTTGAGTTTCGAAATGGTAACTTAAAGAAACCCCAACCTTTCCCGTCGGAAGCTGGTTTGTCCTCCGTCATAGTCATGTCAGAGTCGACGCATGCGATTTGCAAGTCGTTGGTGAAAGAGCTGTGTTGTGCTGTTGGAGTTGAGAGAGAGAGAGATCGGACGCGAGAGGGATAGAAAAAGTGGAATTTAATTTGTAGATTTGGCGTCCGTGTTTAGTTATTTGATGATTAGTAATTATCGTGGTTGATTTTTGAATTAATCATGTTTTTAAAATATTATTAATATCCGATTTCTATTGGACGGCTTGATTAGCGGAATTGATAGAGACATCATTCAATACGACACCGTATTGGATTCTCTTCAAGTCTTTCTTTACAACTCTTTTAGATTCTCTTTAAAAAGTGTTTTTTTTTCTTTGTTTATAATGTTGTATCACAACACTTAGCCGTTATGTTCGTTACATGTATTTTGGGCTTTGGAGTTTAGGCTTTTCGTCTTATTTTAAATGGGCCTTACTTTGATTTACGGTTCATTATTCCCTTTTTGGGTAATATAATTTCGTTTATTTGGAAACTAAAAATCAGACATTAATTACTTTTCATATATAAAATGTTAATTTAATATTAGCAAAATAAAAATTTTATTCAGAGATTTTAGATAAACTAATCGTGAAAAAAATCTAGAGACTTCTCGAGTGTGTAGCTGTCTTTCCTCCAAATTTAATAATAATTTTTAATATTGTCCCGTAACTCTATTAATTATCGAACAAATCCCAAAAAAATTGACCAATATATATATAATTAATACGAAATATTCAAGAAGTACGTATATTATATATTATACTATATAATTTGCATGAAGTGTTACGTAAGTGGCATTATCAAGTGCACAACCATTACGATTTCGTATCTAATAATATCGTTTATTTATTTATGGACGACGACTTGATCATTGGTCCTTGTCTGCTGACTCTGCTCCTTTCAACTGTTTGGAGTTCAAAGCATTTTGTTTATACGAAACAAACGAATAATGCAACGAAAAAAAAAACATATAGTAATCTATGTTTATTATTTTTTAATTTATCTTCTTTCTTATTTTATATTTCCTCAGTAAATGTAAATTTTTTAATCTAATTTAGCTAATATTTTTATTGGTTACAACATCATAATTTCGCACTTTGTAATGACTTCATTTGTCCATTATCCCGACAGATTCTTCAATCTCAAATGCGGAGACATAGCCCTAATATTACGGATCGTTTAATGTTATTAATCTCAATTGCTAAAAAAAAATTGAATATAATATTCCCTAAAAAAAATGATTATATAAGCCTAACTAAAATTTTGTATGTGTGATGTTTCAAATAATTTATGATCGATAAAGGATTCTATTCCGTGGACGAATTTATTGGTATTTAAAATTATTTGAAGGTTTGATCAATATTTAATTTGTGCTTATATATGCTTATAGTGTGGATTTTTAAAAACATTTTTTACTATGTGAAAGACAAGGTCATGTTTATTTTATATGTTTTTAATTCACTATGGTGTTTTTATAGTTTACTGATTTTGTATTCATAATGGAGTTTGAAGATTAGCAATATCTCTGTGAATAATATTTTTGGCCCATGAAATTTAATATCGAGAAATTAAATCTGTACAAGTGAAATAAGATAATTTAAACAAACAACTATATAATAATTTTGAAATAAAACATAGAGGACACGTACTATATATATAATTATAAATTAGATATTTATAAAAGTTGATTGAGATATGATATAAATAAAAAACAAAAACATTGACATATAAAAGTAAATAAATAATCTAATAATAAACTTGCTGAAATGACTTTGATTTTCTATGATTAAATAATAATATGAAATTTTCAATCCATAAAGTCAAAACTCGTACAGTTAGGTTATTATAACGACCTATTCATGGTACTATCAAATTTTTTATATAATTTTCAAGTTGCATTAAAATGATAGAAAAAAAACGTAGAATATGAAAATAACTTAATTTTTGCGTGTGTGTTTTTATACCTTTTAATCACCTTGAAGTTTAATGTATTTTTATTGGAATAAACAACAGATAATTTAATTTTTTTTATTTAACTATTACAATCATGTATATTATATTATATTATATTATATATATACATATATTCAAAATGTTACACAGGAAAAGCTAACTAAAGGTAGATAATGTACATATATATATATAGAATGTACATTTTTGGAAAACAGAAAGTTAAAACTATAATATATAAAAAACATACACAGTGACGAATTTATTGGTGGATAATATTTTTAGGTGTCGATAAAATTATCATAATCTCTAAACAATTAATGTTTATAAATTTCGGCAAATACCAAACAAGTTTTATGAAGCCAAAATAAGAATTGGGGCATGCAAAACAAAATTGTATTCTCTATAGTAAAGTTTTTTTAATATTTTATAATTGGAAAAGTTGAAAAAATTGTGCAAGGGAAAAAAAAAGGTTAGAAGTTGAAATTGAGATGGAAAAAAACAACGTGGCGTTTTCGTGTTGGCGACAGCTAACTTGGAGAACGACGCTCTTTCCTCGATCCATACTCACCCTGTCACCCATTTTTTATTATCACAATGTTATTTTCCTTATTAAAGTATTCATAATACATCATTTTATATAATTCAATTGATTAAGATAGTATACGTATGCTTATAAAAAAAAATTAGAAGAATAAATATAGTATACTTTTTTATATGAATGTACCACAAATTAAAACCTATGTATTTAAGTTAGTAAAAATAAATAACTTGCATCTTGGATTGGAATTATTATATATCCAAATTTTGTTTTACTTTAACGTACATCGAATCTCATATGATAAGCCTAAAACTAGGTATCAATATTGTTATATGTTTTCTCATATGATCTTTCATGGATATTATATATAATTAACTTTGAGATTGCTTTCTTTTTGTTGATAAAACCATCTTTGAGATTATTGAAGGTTATTAGTTATTACTCTCTCGTTTTGTTTTCTCTTACCTTGATTGACTCATATCATAAGGAATGAGTCTAACAAAACTGCATCTTTTTCAACGTTACAGCTACAAATAAATGTTATTAAAGTATATTAAGCTTAATAAGAGCATTATCATTGCATAAAACCTTTTATAGTCTCTCACATATATTATTTTAATGATTTAACAAAGTTTAACTATTTCTTTAAATTTGTTTTTTTAAATCAATCCTATAATTAATATATATGTCAAACGAGTTTCTACAATATGTTCTCATTATTTACTTCTGTTTAAGATAAAGATTATTACACACTTCTTTGTTGTTTGTAATCATCATTGAACATAGATTAGTTTATTTAAACATATGACATTTCCATTTTCTAATATTTTATTTACATTTTATAAAACTTACTATAGTTTAATTTTTTTATATCAAATATTTATCTAGTAATTGGGAAATATAAATGTGAACACGGGACATAAATGTAACTTTTTGTTTGTATGTGATATGCATCTATGTTTGATTCACATATATATACTGGTGTGTTCAAGTTAGATATGAACTTTTTACATGTAAACACAAAACAAACTCAAAAAGAAAATCATTAAAAGTCAATAAAAGAGCTTAAGCCTTTTATCAAAAAAAAAGTCAATAAAAGGGCATGTTTATTGTTTATTACTGATATAAATATAAATACTATAAAGCAAAAAAAAAAACCATAATAAGCAGATAAAAGCATTGTATAAACGTAGAATTTATTCGACTTTTATTTTATTTTTGGGAAAATAAAGGACACGTATACAAATTGAGAAACCGAGGACGGCACCGAACCATTTTGAGTTATTTGACATCCCTCTTCTTCTATCTCTATATATACTTTTGTACTTTCCCTTACGGACATTACAAGTTACAACCTTTTGTTTCTCTCTTCTCTAATCATTTCCTTAAAACTCTCAACCCCATAGTTAAGTCAACTGACCATTTTGTAATAAATATTTATCAAACAAAACCAATGGGAAGATCACCTTGTTGTGAGAAGAACGGACTCAAGAAAGGGCCATGGACATCTGAGGAAGACCAGAAACTAGTTGACTATATCCAGAAACATGGATATGGTAACTGGAGAACCCTCCCCAAAAATGCCGGTTAGTGTCTTAATCATTTATTAATTATGGGTTTTGCAAAAGTTTATTTTTTTTAATCTTATTCAGGTTTGCAAAGATGTGGTAAAAGTTGCCGGTTAAGGTGGACTAATTATCTCCGACCAGATATAAAGCGAGGAAGGTTCTCTTTTGAAGAAGAAGAAACTATTATTCAGCTTCATAGCTTCTTAGGAAACAAGTTAGTTTTTTTTGGTAATCCGACAATATCTTGTTTTGAACTAGTTCAAGATACTTATGTGTTTGGTTTCTTGATTATAGGTGGTCTGCGATTGCGGCGCGTTTGCCTGGAAGAACAGATAATGAGATTAAAAACTTTTGGAACACTCATATAAGAAAGAAGTTACTTAGAATGGGTATCGATCCAGTGACTCACAGTCCACGACTTGATCTCCTTGATATCTCATCCATCTTAGCTTCATCTCTATACAGTTCATCTCCACATCATATGAACATGTCAAGACTCGTGTTAGATGCTCATCGTCGTCATGATCAACAGCAACATCCATTGGTTAACCCCGAGATACTCAAGCTCGCCACCTCTCTCTTCTCTCAAAACCAAAACCAAAACCATACGGGCCATCAACATGATATTAACCAAACCGACCAATTCGAGAAGACAACAACTCAAGAACTCCAATCTTCCTTGCCGCCATTGCCTAGTGAAGCTCGATTTAACGACATGGAGCATCACTTTAGTAGTTTTGGAGAACAAAGTCTCGTTTCAGCCTCGATTATGCCGGTCCAAGATTGCACTATTCCATTGTTCAACGATTATTCAAGTTCTGAATTTGTATTAGATTCTTTATACTCGGACCAGAGCTTCAACTTCGCTAATCCGGTCCTGAACACGTCATCCTCGAGTCCAACTACGCTAAACTCGAGTTACATTAATAGTAGCAGTTGCAGCACTGAAGATGAAATTGAAAGTTATTGCAGTAATCTCATGAAGTTTGATATTCCTGATTTCTTGGATGTTAATGGTTTTATAATATAAAACAATAAAAACAATTGAGATAAATGTTTTTATTTTATTGTTTTAGTTGTTGCAATAATTTTGTTATCCACTTTTTATTTTAATATTTCTATATGTCCGGATTCTACATATGCATAGTCTCCACTCCCCTGTCAATATTAAATTTGACTCAATGATATGAATAATTGATATGAGGTGCATAAATTTCCTGATATAGACATGAAACAAATATTTTTATAATTACATCATTGACTTATGTCATGTTTCCCAAAAGGTATTTAATTAATGGAATCGTATGATCCAAATTATGATTCACCATATAGTTTTATTTATATATATATATATTTTTCATGATCACAAGATCTACCACATGCATTTCCAGCAAGATCGCAATCAGGTTTATAAAATAATTGATAATTTTATTAATATTTTATATCATCTCAACGACTCAAAAAGGCTACATTGGTACATATATAATCGTAATTAACTTTAGTATCCATGTTTAATAAAGTGAAGATCCTACGATCGGGGACCGAGAGAGTTAGCAGAGCGTTAAGACACGTGTTCATCATCTTTACGTGCAGAAGTAAAGGAGTTGTAACTTTTGTTGCATGAGATTATGAAAAGAAACTAATAATCTAACGACACGTGTCCACGTAGATTTTGACTTGGTATGTAATTAAGACACACAAAAAAAGCCTCCGTATAATTGGAATCACGGTTAGAGTTTTCTTAATTGCTTTACATGTGTAGATGTCACACACCACTTAAATAGATAACACGTGGAACTCAATAATAGATCTGTGGGTCCCGCTTACGTGTTGAATATGGTGAGCTGTTTGTTTTTGACTGCTGGATTGTTACACTTTGTTTTTTTTTTCTATTTTCTACTACAAACCAAAAATAATATAAATATTTTTCAAATAAATGCTTCGATTTGACATACATATATGACTTTTCTTTTTTGTATATGTCAACTATTTATTGCTGTATATTAATAATAGATATGACTTTTTTTACGGTTTTTATTATAGAGTATAGACCCTAATGATATCACTTTCTAAGGCAAAGTCGTATGTTCTTTTTATGTGTGTGTAAAGTAAACTTTAATATTCCAAAAAAGTATCTGTTAATTAAAGAAATATCTTACTAATGTAACTTTATTAACCAAATATAAAAATTTACCCTATCCATATTTCGAACACATAATTATGACCTTTTTTGTTTGTGAAATTAGGAACCAAGAATATTTTTTTGTCGTTGCATTTTATTGAATTTATAACACTAGGATAAAGTCTACAAAATGCTAAATGTAAAAGAAAATTTGGGCGGTCCGGTTACGTATATGAATATCGGACCACATCAAAAAGGCAAATTTTGTTTTACATGCTCTCTTTTGTCTCCGTGAGTGTTTGTGTCTCCGTGACCTTGGCAAACAACAAAACGTGTTTTTTTATAGTATACACTTTCGTGTTGTGTTTATAACAAATCACTTATCACAATAAAAAAACAAAACTTCTGGTCAAAATTTGGAGACGTTAACCTACTCTAATGCCCTCTTAAATTAAAAAAAAGTGTAAAACATTGTCGCAAAATAATTGATTAGTGGACTTGGATAGTTAATTGTCGTCCGTACGACCAGAAGCTTCTATAATCACATGTCGTTGTTACAAATATTCGAATCCCACGTATTCCATACGTCATTTATACATCATTAATTATGGGTTTCAAGAAGCTCTGGCCGTCGAGTGAGATTGTATAAATGGAGAGACATCATCATCCATTACCTTCAGAGTTACTGGTCCAAGATGACTTCATCGCTAGCCCATGGTCCGAGCAGTCAACAGCGAAGCGGTTCTCTGAGAACCTTTCACGTCAACACTCTTTTATTTCCGGAGACAAAACGTGTTTCTCTATAGCGATTTGATTTTTAAATAATGTAAATTATAAATGATTCTTAGAAACGGTCATACCATTTGTGTGAAGCCCATTACATTTACAAGGCCCAAAAGATTGTTATTGTTAGTTTCATGGGCCAATATATAGAAAATCATGGGTTGTTAACTAAAAAATAGAGAATTAGGGGTGTATTGTGAAATAAATTAAAAAAGGAGCAGAGGAGAAGTAACTGAAAAACCGAAGGATCCTCTCTCGATATTTGTGATATTATAAAGTTACCAATACAATACTCTTGTTCTCCACTTAATTACAAAACTGCCACTTCTTCAACACTGCAAATAAAAACACTTCCTTTACGGTTTTTTTCTGTGTCAAAGTACAACGCCGTTGGTTCTTCTCTGGTTTTAGATCACTAAGAAGGATAAATTCCGCTACAATTTGTCATCAAAATCCAGAGAATTTTGTGGGGTTTTTGAGAATGTCGGAGAACGAGGTTGTCCCTGACGAGTTTCGTTGTAACCGCTCCGATGGTAAGCAATGGCGTTGCAAGAGACGAGCTATGGAAGGAAAAAAGTTGTGTGAGACTCATGTTTCACAGCAAAACCTAACGCGGAGTAAACAGAAAGTTCCAGAGTCATTGAAACTTATTAGATCAATGAAAAGAGGAGACGAAGCGACGTCTTCGGAGATCGAACTAAACGAAGTCAGAATTAGGGCTAAGAGATTAGGGAAATCGAAAGGGAAGCGAGTAATGGATCAATCAGAGGCTGTAGATGAAGCAGTGAAGAGGATGAAGTTAAAGAGAGGAGATTTACAGTTGGATTTGATAAATTTGGCTTTAAAGAGAGAAGTTGAGAAGAGTAAGAGATTACCAAAGAAGAAGAGAATGAAGATGAAGAAGAAGAAGGACAAAATTAACAAAGGGTTTAGTGATTTCATTGGTGAAGAGTTAACGAAGGTTCTTCCTAATGGTATTATGGCAATTTCTCCACCTTCTCCAACTACAAGTGATGTGTCTTCTCCTTGTGATATTAAAGTTGGAGTTCAACCAATTCAATTGACTAAAAGAAGATTTAGGTCTAAGAACATTGAACCTATGCCTATTGGCAAAATGCAGGTAAAAAACAATAAAAAAAAAGCTTGAGTTTTGTGTGTAGCCAAATTAGTGTCTATGTTTATTTATATTTATCGATTGGTTTTTTGGGTTATTGTTGTCAAGATGGTTCCTTTTAAGGGAAATTTGGTTAATGGAAAGAAGGAGAAGAAGAAGAGGTGTCATTGGTGTGGAACCAGAGGATTTGGGGATTTGGTTACTTGTTTGAGCTGTGAAAGAGAGTTCTTTTGCATAGATTGTATTGAGAAAAGGTATCGTTGGTTATGTTTTGTTTTACTTGTCTTGTTTGAATATAGCTCTGCCTTTTTGCTGATGGATGGTCTCATTGGAATATAATATAAATTTTAGAATGTAACATTTAACTTCAGTAACTTCACTAGAGTTTACTTGTTTCTTATTTTGCTACTAATCAGTTTGGTTTTGTTCCCCACTAATTGGTGAGAAGTAGTCATCTAATTTATTTCTCACTTCTACTAAATTAGGAACAAAGGATCAAAAGAAGAAGTTGAGAAAAAATGTCCTGTATGCAGTGGATCATGCCGGTGCAAAGCTTGCTCAGCCTCTAACTCTGGAGTCACTGAATGTAAGGTCTGACTATCTAATTATTCTTTAGCTCAAAGATTTTACATGTGTTCTTTTCCTTCATAATTTCAGATATTTAGTAACACTAAGTTGTGTACTTTTACAACATGTTGCAGCATTCTCAAAGTGTCAGGAGTGACATTGATAGAGTTCTGTATTTACACTATGCGGTGTGCATGCTTCTTCCAGTACTAAAAGAATTCAATGCAGAAGTCAAAGTAGAAGTGGAAAATGATGCAGACAAGAAAGGTGTCGCTCCTATTTGCTCAGATTTCTATTTACTAGTCTTTTTATCTTAAGATAGCTTGCTTGTTTAGAACAGAAATATCAATATTAGACTCTTATTTAGAGTCTTTATTTTCTGTATCCTTTGGTTCTGTGAAGTTAGACTTACTCATATCTTTTGATTTTATTTCACATTTGTGATTGGGCGGAATTTAGCTGAACCTCAAAGCCATAGCTCTGAATTAACCTCTGATGATGAACGCCCCTGGTGCTCATTCTTCTACCTTATTCTCTTTTACTGTTAAGTTTATGTTATCTGTTTTGAGTTTTCTCTGACAATTCATTTATTATTTGTCTGAGTACAGCAGTAGTGTCTCTGCCGTTGTGGATCTGCAAAAAAGGTTCAAACGCCGTTCTTCTGTTCTCAGGCTAAGTTCTCACCAAGATCCAGGTCATGGGAGCTTCTCTAGAATGGTTGGATCAGTCAAATGCTTGAATGGTATGAAATCTTGTAAGCGGAACCAATTACTAAAGGAAGCTCTAACAGATTGTTGGCAGAATGAAGTCACTCTGGAATTGACAAGCAAGTTAGAGATCAGTGCAGAGGAAATTGTCAGTTCTTATGACTTGCCTGAAATCTTAGATAAATTCTCGGGATGTCCGTTTTGTCTTGGAATGGAAACACAATCTACTAGTAGGGACAGTGATTTGAAAGAAGCATCCAAGAGAAGAGAAGACAGAACTAGTAACTTTTTATACTATCCCACACTGATGGACTTTCAACAAAACAATCTTGAACATTTTCAGACACACTGGAATAAAGGCCATCCTGTAATAGTTCGTAGTGTGTTAAAGGGTGGTTCAAGGCTTAATTGGAATCCAGTAGCCATGTTCTGTTCCTATCTTACGAACAAAAACAGCAAAACCGGTAATAATACTGATTATATGGACTGGTTTGAGGTTAGTGACTTCGGTTCTGTGATGTTACTGGCACATTCTCTTTCTCAATTTTAATGACTTTTGGCCACTTAATTGTTCCGCTTCTTTTTCAATGACAGGTAGAAATTGGTGTAAATCAAATCTTTTTGGGGTCTTTAAGAGGGAAGGCTGAGACTAATACTTGTCAAGAAAGGATGAAGCTGGATGGATGGCTTTCGTCTTCTTTGTTCAAAGAACAGTTCCCAGATCATTATGCTGAAATACTAAATATTTTACCAATTTCACATTACATGGATCCAAAGCACGGTCTACTAAATATTGCTGCCAACCTACCTGACTCTATCCAGATACCCAGTTTTGGTCCATGTCTCAATATCTCATACATGAGTGGTGAAGAATATGCTCAGCCTGATTCAGTGAAGAAGTTAGGTTTTGAAACTTGTGACATGGTAAGTTTTCTTAATCCTTCAATTTTTGGAATAGTTTCCCCTTATTTCACAATTGCCTTGGCTATATTGGAGATTTACATTAATTGTTAGCTAAAGAAGTAAAACTGTGGTCAGCTAATCTTCTTTTCCTTTCCTCGTTTAACTTTTCCAATCTCCTTGTATTTTTCTCAAAAGTTTTGATTTGCTCTGCAGGTTGATATCTTGTTACATGTCACAGAAACACCTGTATCTACAAAACAGATATGTAGGATAAGAAAGCTAATTAAAAATAGTAGAAGAGTGAGATCTAAGAACTCAGAAAAGGGGAAGGAGGCCGGATTTGATAGGTTGGAAGGTTCATATGCTCAAAGGGATTGGTCAGATGGATATTCCAGTTGTGATTCAGAATCGTCACAACACTGTTTACGCACTAAATGCAAAGACAGTGAGTTTCAGGGAGAGAAAAGAGAAAGCTGTAACGACTCTTGTGAAGAAGAAATAATAAGCAACACTTATGGTGCTCAGTGGGATGTATTCCAGAAACAAGATGTTTCTAAACTTCTTGAGTATATTAAGAACCATTCTCTCGAGCTAGAACCCAAGGATTCCAGCAAAAAACAAGTAAGTTTTTGGTTGATATTTTAAACGCTTCTACAAGAGGCCAATATTTATTATGTATCATTGTTATAGGTGTGTCATCCATTACATGAGCATAATTACTATCTTGATGAATATCACAAAGCAAGGCTTAAGGAAGAGTTTGGTAAGTATCATATCCTTGTGTCTTCTAGTTTTATCTTACCATTACATTGTAACTGTAATGCATACTCAGTTTAATACCGTCTATTCTGTTTCTTCAGACATTGAACCATGGAGTTTTCATCAATGTGTCGGAGAAGCAGTCATTGTCCCTACTGGATGTCCTTACCAAAATAGAAAGAACAAGGTTTTATCACTTTTAGAACTCAATTCATTCTTATCTTTCTTTGTAATCGCAAAGTTATTAATCTTTTTAACATAACTTTTGCTTATTTTGCTAGTCTTGTGTAAATGCTGTTCTGAAGTTTCTTTCACCTGAGCATGTTATCGAATCTATTAAACGAGTGGAGGAGCTCAATCAACTTCCTCAGCGCGTCAGAACAAAGGCAAACAAAATAGATGTAAGTTCCCTTAGTTTAAAAACATGTTAAGTAATAAAGAAATGGTGTTAATGTAAAAACTTATTGCTGCAAAATCCAGGTGAAGAAAATGGCAATCCATAAAATCAGCGAAGCTGTAAAGGAAATCCAGGAATTCACATCTTCAGATTCAACCGCTACAACGAGATTATAACTAGAGCTAGAGGTACCAATTCTTGATTCTTGACCATTGAGAATTACTTTATACTTCTCATATAGATTCAGCTGATGAGTTACAGTTTCAAGGAGTTGGAGAATGTAAAAATATATTGAAAATAAACAAATAGGAATTGATTTGCCATTCAGATTGTTATCTTCTTATTACATAAGTTAACTTTTTACATATGTTATTGACAAATTCTAATGATATATATACAGAATTTATTTACAAATATTTTACTTGTTTGGGTTCATTTTGTTCTAAGAACAATCTTACCTTTTGCATCGTCATTTACAATTGGTAGGACTATCTCTGGAGGCTGAATCCTCCAGACTTTAGGGTCTTGAAACTGATGTCCTAACTTAGCCAATTTATCTGCGGCACGATTACCTTCTCTGTAAACATGGCTCAATACACAGTTGCTAAGTCCAGGCATAACCACATTGATGTAATTCACATGTTTTGTTGTCTCTTCACATCTCAATCTGCCTCTCTTGGCAATGATATCAACTATGATCTTGGCATCTCCTTCAAGCCATAGATTCATCCACCCATGCTCTAGAACCAGTTCAAGCCCTCTTTTGAGTGCTGCGAATTCTGCCATGGTGCTTGTAGCTTCCCCTATTGATTCTGAGTATCCAAGAAGGAACTCAGCTTTGTGGTTTCTAAAGATCCCTCCAATGCTGGCTTGTCCATCTCTTCTTCTCGACCCATCAAAGTTTAGCTTTGTCCATCCAATTTCAGGTTTCTTCCACACAACTTGGATAGGTTTTTTATGGTAGTTTCTGATTAACAATATGGTAGCCTGTGTTTGAAGCAACCCTTTGAATCTAGCCATCTTTGTGAAAGCTAACATTTTGATAACCTTAGATTTTTCAAGGACTCAAGAATATATCTTATTTCTGATGTAGTATTAACTATGTCATATGATGAACATTATTTGAAGCCTGGAGATTAAGAATAGAGAATTTTGACTTAGTTATTGATCCGTGCAAGGAAAGAAAAGAATGATCCTGAGTATAATTGAATTGAAAAAAGAAGTCAGAACTTGATCAAGGCTGGACTGTTTCAATAGAATTTTATATGAAAAATAATTTTAAATCATCCATAGAATTACTAAGTGCCTCTCCTCATTCTCAGGAGTCTCTATCTCTCTCTTTCTCTATGGTTTATAATTTTTGGATGCAAAGAAAGAACTGTGAACAGAGGAAAACAAAGTTACCTTAAGATACATAATTATTTTAAAATTGATGATTTATTTAATATAATTGGTATGGTTTCAATTATCTTTGTCAGAACTCATAATAATCAGGAATATAGCCATATAATTCATGACTCCAAATTGCAGACGTTGTAGTATATTTATAGTATTTCATTATTAGTGTTTAGACACATTAGCTCAACTAAACTAGTGTTTGCACAAGTTCACTTTTATTTAACTAATCCAACAAATTAATCAATAATTGTAAACTCTCCATATGCTTTATTACCACTTGCCAGATTAGTGCATCCACTTGAGTATGGCCTCATCGACATTAGGAATTATTTAACGTCATGTGATATAGTAGTAATAATTAACTTTGGCAACTAAGTGAGTTTTGGCTAGCAACCAAAAGAATACAATTTTAAACAAATAAATATACGTCAAATATTTCATGTACAATGAAATAAAGAGAAGACCATCCTAATCCGACGTGCGATAGGTTCAGTGTGGCGGCCAAAGGCACTGACTTAAACTAATTTAAAAAGCTAACCACTCCACTTCTCTTTTCAAAATTTGTTAACAAACTTATAATTTAAGAATATAATATTACATCATGATTGATTATTCTGATAAACTATTTGATTTGATTAATCTTGATAATTCGTAACCATTGACTATGTACGTCAGAAGTAGTCAATTCTAGATATCAATGCAATTTTGTAAATAACTTAAAATTAAAATTATTCAAAAGAGTATAAAACTTACACTGATAGAAGAATACTAAAAAAGTTTTATATTCGCCATTCATATATCATAACTAACAAATAAATAAAAAAGTGATATAAGGTTTACATGATCCCTGCATATTTAAAACCATAATTTATCTTTATTCTTGATAAAATATTGAACGGCTAAAATATATTCTCTTATAAATTGGGCCAAAAAAAAAAATCATATAAATTGGCACCGTCCAAAAATGTTTAAAATGTGAAAAACTAAAAAAAAGTTTCAAAACAATTAGGTCGTTTATCTCAAACGACATAATTTTGCAGATTGTATAATTTTGGAAAAAAATAACGAAGAAAAAAGGAATGAAAGCAATAATACCTTATAAAGTTGATTTTAATTCAAAGAATTTGACCATATTCACCAAATAATTGACTAATTAATTGTATTTACAAATTTATAAATTTTAATTTTAATTCTCTGGTCCAACTTTACAACCTGATCAAAGAACCTTCTTCACAGTCACCCACTTTTGCTTTTTGTATTTGTCTCCTTTGTCACCTCTTCTATAGAACGAAGCTTCCGCCATTGTTACTCTGCCTGTTCTTCTCTTAAGTAACTAACCCTTTATTACAAACATCCTCACTTGTGTCTTTTTCTCCAACAGCTAAACCCCAAAACATGAGAAACTTTCGTAAATCCTTTGTTTCTCTCTTCTTCTTCTTTTTCCTTTATGAATCTTCCATGGCTGCTGATAAAATAAGAAGAGGAGAATCTTTAAGAGACGGTATTAATCACAAACCTTTAGTCTCTTCACAGAAAACATTCGAGCTTGGATTCTTTAGTCCTGGAAGCTCTACGTTTCGTTATCTTGGGATTTGGTATGGTAACATTGAAGATAAAGCTGTCGTATGGGTCGCAAACAGAGCAACTCCAATTTCAGACAAATCTGGAGTTCTGACGATAAATAACGACGGTAATCTCGTATTATTAGATGGGAGAAACATCACTGTCTGGTCTTCAGACATCAAACCAAATAACAACAACAACAACAACAACAGAGTCGTTACAATACATGATACTGGGAACTTTGTTTTGTCTGAAATCGACACAGAGAGAGTTATTTGGGAAAGTTTCAATCACCCAACTGATACTTTTTTACCTCAGATGAGAGTTCGTGTGAATTCCCAAACCGGAGATAATTTAGCTTTTGTTTCTTGGAAATCTGAGAACGATCCTTCTCCTGGTAATTACACATTAGGAGTTGATCCTACAGGAGCACCAGAGATTGTTCTTTGGGAAAGAAACAAGACAAGAAAATGGAGAAGCGGGCAGTGGAACTCTGCTGTTTTCACTGGGATTCCAAATATGTCTCTTTTAACAAATTATCTTTATGGGTTTAAGCTTTCATCTCCTCCAGATGAAACAGGTAGTGTGTATTTCACTTATGTTCCTTCAGATCCATCAGTGTTGCTTAGGTTTAAGGTTCTTTATAATGGAACTGAAGAGGAATTGAGATGGAATGAGACTTTAAAGAAGTGGACTACGTTTCAATCTGAACCAGATAGTGAATGTGATAATTATAATCGTTGTGGGAGATTTGGTATTTGTGATATGAAAGGATCTAATGGAATCTGTAGTTGTATTAAAGGTTATGAGCCAGTTTCTGTAGGGAATTGGAGTAGAGGTTGTCGAAGAAGAACACCATTGAAGTGTGAGAGGAATACTAGTGTTGAAGTTGTGAGAGGTGAAGATGAGTTCTTTACGCTAAAATCTGTGAAGTTACCTGATTTTGAAACACCTGAACATGATCTTGTTGATCCTCAGGATTGCAAAAGGAGATGTTTGAATAATTGTTCTTGTAGTGCTTATTCTCTTGTTGGTGGTATTGGATGTATGATTTGGAACCAAGATTTAGTCGATATACAACAGTTTGAAGCTGGTGGATCTTCGCTTCATATCCGTCTTGCTGATTCTGAAGTAGGAGAGAAAAAGAAAACTAAGACTGTTGTGATTGTCGTGGTTGTTGTTGCTGTGTTCTTGTTAGGAATCTTTGTTGCTTTGCTTCTATGGAGATTCAAGAGAAAGAGAGGTACTAACTTTTTTCTTCCTTTCTTGATTACTTAGTTTAATTACCATAAGATAAGATCTTGATTTGCTGAATTCACTTCCCCTTTATGTTCTCCAGATGTTTCAGGAACATATTGTTGTAAGAACACTGATACATCGGATGTTATTGTTGTTGATATGCCCAAGAGCAAAGAAGCCTCTACAGCATTTTCAGGATCAGTTGATATAATGATTGAAGGAAAAGCTATTAACACATCTGAGTTACCTGTCTTTTCTATGAAAACTATAGTTGCAGCTACTAATGATTTCTGCAAAGAGAATGAGCTCGGAAGAGGCGGATTTGGACCAGTTTACAAGGTTGGTTAAACTACATCTGTTTCTAAATGAAGTCTTTGTGTTTACATTTTTGTTGATGATTGAGATATGTGTTTTATTTTGGGTTCAGGGTGTTCTTGAAGATGGACAAGAGATAGCTGTGAAGAGATTATCTGTTAAATCAGGACAAGGAGTTGATGAGTTTAAGAATGAGATCATTCTCATAGCAAAGCTTCAACATAGGAATCTTGTGAGATTACTTGGATGTTGCTTTGAAGGCGAAGAGAAAATGCTTGTATATGAGTATATGCCTAACAAAAGCTTAGATTTCTTCCTGTTTGGTATGTTTTGATTAAAAATAAAATTAAAGTGTTTTCTTTAAGTGTTCTTATTCTTGTTCTTTTGAATGTACAGATGAAACTAAACAAGCTTTGATAGATTGGAAACTGCGGTTTGAGATCATTGAAGGGATTGCAAGAGGATTGCTTTACCTTCATAGAGATTCAAGATTGAGAATCATTCATAGAGATTTGAAGGTTAGTAATGTGTTGTTAGATGCTGAAATGAATCCCAAAATCTCGGATTTTGGTATGGCGAGGATCTTTGGTGGAAACCAAAATGAAGCTAACACAGTTCGTGTCGTTGGAACTTAGTAAGTCAAAAACACAACTATAGAAAACAGCATATGAAAAAGATTCATGTTCTTACTTTACTTTTTGTCTTTGTTAGTGGATACATGTCTCCAGAATACGCAATGGAAGGACTTTTCTCGGTGAAATCTGATGTATATAGCTTTGGTGTCTTGTTGCTAGAGATCGTGAGTGGGAAGAGAAACACAAGTCTTCGATCTACTGAACATGGAAGCCTCATTGGTTATGTAAGTTTCCCAAAACTAAATCAACCAAGTAAAAGACTGTATAAAGAAACCCTGTTAACTATTAACCGGTTTGCATACAAATTTTGGTTTGGTTTATATGGTCTAATTGAAATGGTTGCAGGGTTGGTATTTGTATACTCATGGGAGATCAGAGGAGCTTGTGGATCCGAAGATCAGAGTCACGTGCAATAAGCGTGAGGCGTTAAGATGTATACACGTGGCAATGTTGTGTGTTCAAGATTCAGCTGCAGAGAGACCGAACATGGCTGCAGTTTTGTTAATGTTAGAAAGTGACACATCCACACTCCCAGTACCTAAACAACCAACGTTTACTTCTAACAGAAGAAACTCCATTGATGTCAACTTTGCTCTTGATTCGAGTCAACAATATATTGTTTCTTCCAATGAGATCACTAATACAATTGTTCTTGGACGATAAGATTCTTCACCTTTTTTTTTTTTTCAATTTTTTTTGTAAAGATTTTTATAATTATTATGAAAACATTTCTTTTTGTTTTGTTAATTAGGATAGTGGAATATTGGTTGTTGAAAATATATTGGTAAAGTGAAAAATATGAGTGGGGGGATTTTGTTGAAATATATGTGTTTTAAGGTTTTATGCATTTGATTATATTTATAAACTATAAGTTATATCCCGACAAAAAAAAGGGACTATATAATATATAATCTCCCTCTGTTTTGGTATAAATGTCATTTTGACTTATTTCACACAGATTAAGAAAATGTTTGAAAATACAAATATAATCCTATTTAATATGTTCTAATTAATGAATAATAACATGAATATAAATATTTTTAAAAGTTAAATATGTAAATTAGATGTAAAAAGTACATTGGAAAAATAAAATGACATTATTTTAGAAACACAATGTCAAGTCTAGAATAACATTCTTTCACAAACAGAGGGAATATAATTTATGAAATATTATAATCAAACGAGGAACGGAGATTTACGCGGATGTTGAAAACCAAAACCAAGACTTCTAGGGAGTTGACTTTGATACTCAGTCTTCAAATTTTTACAGAAAACAATTAGTATATGAAAATTACATGAGATTAAATATAGACGTAAAACCGTGTTAACATAATGTTTCCAAGCACAAATCCAACGACTCTATTTTAATTATAAAATTTTCAAACAGAAGACATAGAACAACCCAAACTAGTTTTGGTAATAAAAAAAAGTCAGATGTAGAATTATGATGAGGTTGTTGAATGACGCCAAAAAAAGAGGTTGTTGAATGCGGAAAGGAAAGTCAGGGAAACGTGGAACGACCCTCTTCTCTTTTGTCTTCGTCTTCAGCGTCGGCGAATGCGGAAAAAAACGGTTTTGTTTGGTGAATTTAAAATATTTTATTGGGAAAGAAACAAAAATTAAAAAGAGTTACTATAACCAAAAAAGAACACTGAATTTTATGTAACACTCGAATACACATTTAAAATTCGAAATATAAGACTAGAACTGAGATTTGATTTTAATATCCATTTTTTGGATTATAGGATTCGTATCCACTTCAACAAATAATGTATGTTGGATAAAAAAAAATGTTTATTATAAATAGATAAATGTTGAATATAAATATAGTTTTAAATACCCGTTTTGTTATTTGTTTGGTTTCTCGAAATGTTATCTAATCCATAAACTTTCAGTTTGCACTAGTGTTGGGTAAACGGATCGGATCGGTAAAATCAGAAATAAAACGGATAAATTTTAAAATTTTCAAACAATTCAATTACTGAATATTTCGATCCGATTAATCAGATTAATCCGAATGCACAAAGCTACTTTGCTCCTGGTGAGAACGAATGCGATATAAAATGTGAAAGGATTATATTAAATTCAGTAATATACGACATGTGTCAAATAACCAAAAAAAAACAATAGAAAAAAACAAAGTCTAAAAGGACATATTACTTACAAATACCAAATGAAAATTAAGGTTCACACATTTTGCACTAAAACATGACCCGTTTCTGATTTCCCCAATAAAACCATAATTCTCATTTCTCAATTATTCTTTTACTTATACACATACTAAAGAGGTATAGAGACGATGAGAGACATACCAAACTATTACCATTCTTACACCTTCTTCTGTGTCTTTTTCGTCTTGATTCTGTCTCCTGTTTTCTCTGTCTCTACCAGTACTTTTTCAGTGACAGAATCTTTAACTATCTCAAACAACAAAACCATTGTTTCTCCTGGTGGTATTTTCGAGCTTGGTTTTTTCAAGCCCGGTTTAGCTTCTCGTTGGTATCTTGGGATTTGGTACAAGTCAATCTCTAAAAGAACCTATGTATGGGTTGCTAACAGAGACAGTCCTCTTTTTAACTCCATCGGAACTCTCAGAATCTCTGATAATAATCTAGTTATCTTCGGTCAAACCGATGTACCTGTTTGGTCAACGAATCTTACCGGTGGTGATGTGAGCTCTTCGGTGGTTGCAGAGCTTCTTGATAACGGTAACTTCGTGCTTAGAGACTCCGACAATGACAATCCAGATGGTGTTTTGTGGCAGAGTTTTGATTTTCCGACAGATACTTTATTTACTTCCGGAGATGAAACTCGGTTGGGATGTTAAAACCGGATTCAACAGATTCATTCGTTCATGGAAAAGTCTTGATGATCCATCAAGCGGTGATTTCTTCTTCAAAATCGAAACCAGAGGCTTCCCTGAGATTTTCCTGTGGAATCGAGACTCACGATTGTACCGGAGCGGTCCTTGGAATGGAATCCGGTTTAGTGGTGTACCGGAAATGCAACCATTTGATTACATGGTTTTTAATTTCACCGCGAGTAAAGAAGAGGTAACTTACTCATTCCGAGTTACTAAAAAAAATTATTACTCGAGATTAAGTCTAAGCTCCTCGGGATTATTACAAAGATTTACGTGGATTGAGACAGTTCAGAATTGGAATCTGTTCTGGTACGCACCAAAAGACCAATGCGATGAGTACAAAGAGTGTGGAGTTTATAGTTATTGTGACTCCAACACGTCACCGGTTTGTAACTGTATTAAAGGGTTCACACCGAGGAATCCGCAAGCATGGGGGTTAAGAGATGGTTCAGATGGATGTGTGAGGAAGACGCAGCTAAGCTGTGAAGGTGGAGATGGTTTTGTGCAGTTGAAGAAGATGAAGTTGCCGGATACTACTGCGTCTAGTGTGGACAGAGGAACTGGTGTGAAAGAATGTGAACAGAAGTGTTTAAGGGATTGTAATTGTACGGCGTTTGCTAATACGGATATTCGTGGTGGCGGGTCGGGTTGTGTGATTTGGACCGGTGAGATTTTTGATATCCGGAATTATGCTGAAGGAGGTCAGGATCTGTATGTTAGATTGGCTGCTAATGATCTTGGTTAGTTCCTTCTCCATTGAAATTGTTTGACATAAAGAGTAAAAAAATGCAAAAGAATCATTTTCTTGGTGAGAGGTCCTAAATGTTGTGTCTTGTAATGTGATCTATCACTAATCAAGCCACGTTAGCTCGGCAGTATACTTACAGTTGACATGTCTTGTAACCATTTCAGAGGAGAACAGAGACAGAAGTGCAAAAATCATAGGTTCGAGTATTGGAGTAAGCCTTTTGATTATTTTAAGTATCATCATCTTCTACTTTTGGAAAAGGAAGCAGAAACGATCAATATCAATTGAAGCACCTACTGGTATATTAGTAATTTTTAATTCCTTTACTTTTGTCTTTAAATTTTTAATACTTTTTTGATGTCTGAATGAGACAGTTGATGAGGTGAGAAGCCGAGATTTGTTAATGAACGAAGTGGTAATTTCAAGTAGGAGATACACATCTAAAGAAAACAAAACTGAGGATCTTGAATTGCCATTGATGGAGTTTAAAGAAGTGGCCATGGTCACTAACAATTTTTCTAACGATAATAAGCTTGGACAAGGTGGTTTTGGTATAGTTTATAAGGTAACAATGATTGAAATTTTTAGTCAAGAATCTATCATTGTGTAATTAAACTTTGGATTACAGGGAAGGTTACTTGATGGTCAAGAAATCGCGGTGAAGAGACTATCAAAAACATCAGTTCAAGGGACTGATGAGTTCAAGAATGAGGTGAGATTGATTGCAAGGCTTCAACATATAAATCTTGTTAGGCTTCTTGCATGTTGCGTCGATGAGGATGAGAAGATCTTGATTTATGAATACTTGGAAAACCTAAGCCTTGACTCTCATCTCTTTGGTTAGTGTCTCAACTCTTTACAACTCTGTTCTAACAGTTTCATAATAGTGAGGATAATGTACTCACAGAATCAAGTTTGTAGACAAATCTCGAAGCTGTAAGTTAACTTGGCAAATGAGATTTGATATTGCCAATGGTATTGCTAGAGGAATGTTATATCTTCACCAAGATTCAAGGTTTAGAATAATCCATAGAGACTTGAAAGCAAGTAACGTCTTGCTTGATAAGAATATGACTCCAAAGATCTCGGATTTCGGAATGGCTAGGATCTTTGGAAGGGACGAGACAGAAGCTAATACAAGGAAAGTGGTTGGAACTTAGTAAGCATCAAAACAATATGAGCTCTTTACTTATTTCGAAATAGATTTTAACATTTGAGTTTGATTTTGGTTATGTAGCGGCTACATGTCTCCTGAGTATGCAATGGATGGAATATTTTCGATGAAATCCGATGTTTTTAGCTTTGGTGTTTTGCTTATTGAGATTATATGTGGCAAGAGGAATAAAGGATTCTATAACACTGATCATGACGTTAATCTTCTTGGTTGTGTAAGCCTTAGTTAAAAACCTCTTGAATTCGATCTTGTTCCACACTCATACTCTAATGATAAAAACTAAAGAAACCTAATCTTTATTCACAGGTGTGGAAGAACTGGAAAGAAGGAAAAGTGATGGATATTATAGACCAGATCATTATAGATTCTTCATCATCAACGTTTCAGCCACATGAAAAAATCTTAAGATGCATACAAATTGGTCTCTTGTGTGTTCAAGAACGAGCAGAAGACAGACCAATGATGTCTTCAGTTGTTATGATGCTCGGAAACGAAACAACAAAGATTCCTCAGCCTAAACCGCCAGGTTATTGCGTGGGAAGAAGTCCTCATGACACTGATTCATCATCGAGTAAGCCACGTTATGATGAACCTTGGACAGTGAACCAAATCACTATCTCGGTCCTTGACGCTAGGTAATGTGAGTACTTCTCCATAGCAAATATTAGATGGTTCAAAATTGTCTTAAATTAAACTTGTATTATGTAATTGTTTTATTGAGACAACTTGTAATAGATCTGCAACAACAATGATTGGATTGATATGTGATTTTTCAGAAGATTCTCAGACAACATATTGTTATAAATTATGGCTATAAGAAGACACGAACAAAACTTTTGTAGGTTAGATAATTAAATTATTTAATACTTATTAATATAAAAACAATTTATTTTAGTCATTATAAATTAGTTATATATGGTATTATAAACAAACATGGTTTATATATATTAAGTGACAATATCTAAAATTGTTGGGGATATCTAAAAGTGTTGTATACTTAATAATCTTCCAAATTTGGATTTAACATTATTGTAGTCTTACCTAAGTTTGAACCAAACAAAAACAAAAGTCTATGCTTTAATGGAAGACGTGAATCATGTGATGTGCCTAAATTCTTGACCAAAAAAAAAAAGTCAACGAAATATTCAGTGAAAAAAAAATTAGGGGTTGTTATTGAATTTAGATTTATTATGGTTTTAATGTATTTAATGTTAAGATGTATTTTGAAATACTATCTAACAAGTTGGTATTTTGATTACACATGTTTAAAAAAAAAATACATTCAAATCCAAATCTAAATAAACCAAATCAACATTGAATAATACTTATTTTAATGTATTTTAAAATCAACAAATAAATATCTAATTCAATAACAGTGTATTTTATTTTACTTTTTTAAATACATAATTAAATAAATTTTATTGTATTTTAAAAATACAAAATTATCCATTAAAATACAAAATTAAATAATCCCATCTTAAAGTTTCTAGAAAAGGTGTTATCTTTGTACCCAAAATACCCTCGACCGTACGTCACGAAACAAAAGGGCTAATTTCGTCATCTCAAACAAAAGCCATTGCTGCAAAAAAGCTTCACGGTCTACGAACCACCTCTATCTCTCTCTTTTTATGTTTTATCTGCTCTGTTCTTACAGGGAATCTTATAAACCCTTGTCTCTCTGTCTCTTTGAGTTCTAATCTTATCTGTTTCTCATTTGACACTTTTTAAAAGTTTCAAAGTAGGAGATGGCCTTTGAGTTACCAAACGATTTCAGATGCCCTATCTCTCTTGAGATTATGTCTGACCCTGTTATTATCCAATCGGGTCATACTTTCGATCGGGTCTCTATCCAACGGTGGATTGACTCCGGTAATCGAACTTGCCCAATCACCAAGCTCCCTTTATCAGAAAACCCTTCTTTAATCCCTAATCATGCTCTCCGCAGTTTAATTTCTAATTTTGCTCATGTAAGCCCTAAGGAAACACTTCCCAGGACTCACCAAGAACACTCTCAGTCTCTATCCCAAGCTTTAATATCCCCTCTCATCTCTCGTTCATCTTCTAATGCATCAAAGCTTGAGTCTTTGACGCGCCTTGTTCGACTCACTAAGAGAGACTCGTCAATACGGAGAAAAATCACTGAGTCAGGAGCGGTTCGTGCGGTTATTGATTGTGTTGATTCGGGTAATCATGTTTTACAAGAAAAGTCTTTATCTTTGCTATTGAATCTTAGTTTAGAAGATGATAACAAAGTGGGTTTAGTAGCTGATGGAGTTATAAGACGGATCGTTTCTGTTTTACGGGTAGGTTCACCTGATTGTAAAGCGATTGCTGCTACTCTGTTAACGAGTTTAGCTGTTGTTGAAGTGAATAAAGCTACAATAGGGTCTTACCCTGATGCAATCTCTGCTCTTGTTTCTCTTCTCCGGGAAGGTAATGAACGAGAAAGAAAGGAATCAGCAACAGCTCTTTACGCTCTTTGTTCGTTTCCGGATAATAGAAAACGAGTTGTGGATTGTGGGTCAGTAGCTATTTTGGTTGAAGCAGCTGATTCAGGGCTAGAGAGAGCAGTAGAAGTGTTAGGGCTTTTGGTTAAGTGTAGAGGAGGAAGAGATGAAATGAGTAAAGTAAATGGCTTTGTTGAGGTTTTGGTTAATGTTTTGAGGAATGGGAGTTTAAAAGGGATTCAATATTCTCTATTTATCCTCAATTGTTTATGTTGTTGTAGCAGAGAGATTGTTGATAAGGTTAAGAGAGAAGGAGTTGTGGAGATATGTTTTAGTTTTGAGGATAATGAGAGTGAAAAAATCAGGAGGAATGCTACTAACTTAGTTCATACTTTACTTGGAGTCCAATAAATTCATGATCTTGGGAGTGTCTTGGATTGGTTTTTTCGTCTTTTTGGTGTCTGGTTTTGTTGATTTGGTATGGATATGGATTTGGAATCTCTTATTGTAGTTCATGTACAAAATAAAAGAACAAAACAAAGGATTACGTTTATTTACAACAAAACAAAAATGCAAATGTTGAAAATGTTTGTAAAGTTTTTTTTAATCTATGTTGGTTTGTGTAAGCATTCATGGATTCAAGAACTGAACTGTTTAATGATGATTCAATAAGACAAAATCTGTCTTTGTTAACACGTCACTGTACTTAATGATTTAATGTCTCTACTCAAGTTAGGGTATTTTTTCAATTGTGGCGTGCTTGTAACAAAAGCAACTTGAATTTGCCACATTGATCCTACAAAAAGATTGGTTTGTTTTTTGTTGATTCTTCGTAAACAGTGCATAAAAATGACTTCTTTATGTTTCTTGATCAATCATATGCCTTGATTTGAGGGCACACAAACAAAAGCAAAACAGAGTCTTGTCCTTTGAGGACCATCAAAAATAGTTGCTTTATTAAGATATTCTTATTTAAAAATGACTCAATCAGATATTAATTATCTAACTTATAGTTGACAAAAAAGGATTCGAAATTGTGGGAAATAATATTTAACTTGAAACCAATAATGTTTGAATTGGTAAAAACAAAAATAAAAGAATTAATTATTTAGGATCTAACTGGGAATAAGGGAGTAAATTAGCGGAAAAAATATTTAGAGCAAGAGTTGAAAGATCATTATACTATAAGGGTGAACCTGAAAAAAATGAAATAATTGTTTGACTCTCTAAATATATTAGGCTGAAAAATTCAATTCTTTTATTGTAAACAATAAGAAAGTCAACGTTATCAAATGCCTACTTTATACGGACATTTTTGTATGCATACGTATACATTTAAACAGTAAGAATTCAATGAGGTCAACTCAGAAATTGGCCCATTTAAAAACGAACTCGTCTAAAGCCCAATATGAAATGTTCAACTACATTGGATTCGGGTCGGATCCTAAAAATAATTTTCTTTTTGTCTAAACAATTACAGAATTTACGTTTTATTTCTCATCTTTTGTTTTTTACCCCTTAAACCCCCAAGATCAAATCAATCTGATTTCTCAAGAAGCATCATATTAAAAATTGAACCTTCTGAATATACCAGAAGGTTATGATATAAACAAGAAGAAGCTCATTGATTCTATCTCATCTCAATCAAATTATATTAAACTGAAATAACAAAAATGACTAGAAATCTTATTAGATCAGATATGTTCTCTCATATATTGTTGTTTCTCAAGACTTGTAAAATAAAATCCTTAGTATGTTCAATATCAATAGAATCACCATTACACAATCCTTCAAGCATCTGAACAGAGGAACATATCAGAATAGTTCCACTTGAAGTTGTTAGACTAATGTCTATAATCTCCAATCCCATAAATCTCATAACCTCCATAAACTTTGTAAAGATCCCAGTTCTCTTCTCTGCGATGATCTTCAACCAAAACTTCCTCTCTCCAATCTTACACAACTGCACATTCTCCTGTCCAAATAACACACAAACAAAACATCAAGAATGATATTACACAAAGTAAAGAATCTATTAATTTCAGAAACCTCAATTCCGAGTTTATTCATCTCTTCTGTAAGATGAATAGTTTCATTAACAGGTTTAACAATCTGAATAGTTTGTGATTCATGAATCTCAGGAGAATCTTCTTCCATTTCATGAAGCTTCTTTGTAAGATTCACAACATTCTTCTGAAGCTCTCCTATATAAGTAATTGCATCTTCAACTATACTTGCTTTAGTCATCTGTTAACAAAAACAATCATCAGTTCATCACCAAACACACACAAACATATAAAACTAAAAACGAGATTTAAGGGGTTTACATTGGTGACAATTGGGACTTGAGATCGTAATGCCATAAGCCGACTACGTAGCTTCTCTCTTCTACGTCTCTCTGCTTCAAGATTTGGAGATTTGAAGTTTTCATTCTCTTTCTTTACTTGTTTCCTACGGTTCATCCTCATTGGTTCTTGAAATCTACTTCCTCCTCTCATTTTATTTCTTCTTCTTATATGAAAAATTCTCAGACAAAAGTTTTTTTTAGGTAATGGCAAAAGAGATGTGTTAAATAGTTGCTTCTCATGTAGACAAACACAAGTCTGTTGGTGGAGAGAGAAGAGAATCTCATTCTCAGTTTGTTATTATTGATGATGTGGACTAGTTTCAGTTACAGTCAAAACACACAATTGTTTTTATTTTTAATTTTCATATATATATATAAAAACAAGAGAAATTCCTTCTAACCCCATCTAATTTAGTTTTTTGGATAAAATTACATTAATTTTTTATTTGGACATAAATACTATTTTTTTATTAA
>KE157552.1:37051-47912 GCA_000411055.1 Leavenworthia alabamica
GTATAATTTGAGATTTAATGTTCTGATTTATTTTGGAATTATTTATTTATTGAAGTTTAAAGACTTAGTTATTTTGTTAGTAGGATAATCCGGAATCTAGAACCGATAAGTATGGGATTATCGGTTGGTTAATAAATTTTTTTAAATTTAGCGGTTTTGAGTCTAGAGAACCGGGTTGGGGTGTTTCAATCCACGATGACCCTAATATTTGTGATGACTGACTGTGATTAAATAAAATGAAGAGATTTCTCTAAAAGAAAATATTATTGTTTTCATCTCTTTAAAAAGAGTTTTACTACAAAAATACATGAATCAAGTCTTAACCAAACAACCTTGAGAAATTCATGTCTTAGATTACCTACTTACTTGTATTTGTTCACAAAAACCAAAACAGTTTATGAATCCTTTCCTCCATTTGATACTACAACCAAGTCTTCAACTTTCACTGGCTTATGCAACTGCAGTCAAATCATTATTCTCAAGTAAGTTACTAACAAAACAAAACAAAAAAGACCTGAAGAGATTAATACTATACACACTCACCGCTTCTGCAATGGTAAAGAGATGAAAAGACCTGAAGAAAGTATCATCTCTTGAAGGAAGAGTATCGTGATTCCAGTAAGTGAGGTTATCAAATTTAGCCTTCACTTCCCAACATGGATTCTCATCTGTTAGACTAGAAGAAGCTTTTCTTTTTCCATTAGCATTAACGTTACTCGCTTGTCCAAGCACAAAGCCTGATCAAGAGACTAATGAAATGAGAGTAACACCAAAAACATAATTTCTCCAACATCAAGAATTAATAACAGATTCATCATAGAGAATCTATCTCAAAACTACTCATAACCTAAGATCTCTAAAAACAAGAATTTGTACATTAATCTCATCATTCAACTTTCTAAAGAGTATGAAAGAAGAGTACCTGAATAGCCAGTAGGGAAGGAGATAGTTGAACCTTGTAATCTCCTTCCTCTGAAATGAGCTTCTTCAGTTTTGACTCCATCAATTTCTACATCTGAGATTGAACAACTTCAAACATTAATCTCGCTAAATACAATACACAGAGTAAGTAGTATTTGTCTTGTTTACCAATGGATTTAGGTTTAAAATAGTGAGAAACTTCAGTAGGACCATCAAATCTAATACAGCAAGGGATCTGATGAACTTTACTGCTGAGATCTACAATTGAGTTTTCATTTGCAGCACTAAAGTCTATGCTTCCCATATCAATGAATCGGATAAAATTCTCCAGATATCTGTGCCACAAATTTGCCGAAGTGATGAAGAAGAAGAAAAAGCTGGTGAGAATCGGGCTCGGAGAAGAGATGAAAAAGGAGAAATCGAGTGAGCGCAGTTCCAATTTACCCGCCTCAACAAGCTAAACCTAGAATTTAATTTAACGGTTTAGTGAATTTTCCGGTTAAGTTGTACCAAGTAAATGCGATTGACTTGTGTGCATTGTTTATGAAATGATCTACAATGCCTATCAAATTGTGTATTCAATAAATAAAGGTTTAAAGTTTGAACTGTTAAATAAACATAAATTCGTTATAATAAAACTTGAACCAACATTGATTTATACACAACATATCATCATTTGACATCACTTGAGTTGAACACAACATCATTGATTCTTGTAATATCAATGTCAGAGATTGGATCTATAGGTCTCTCATCCCCTTCCTCCATCACAAAATCCCCAGGTTCTCTACTATACTCATCTGTCATTTAAGCAAATACAAATTAGAATACCACCCAGAAGGTATCGAGAGGTGGAGGCACTCACCAAACAAGGTATTGAAAGAAGCTGGAGGTGGAGTGGCGATGAAGTTGAGACCAATGTAAAACCCCAAAGCTAACAACAAAGTCACCATCAAATAAGTTGGGATAGCTAAAACCCAATACCTGTTTGGGTAGTAATAGATCCCTATAGACTTTAACAGTTGATCAGGTACGTAAGCCCATATAAAGAAGATCAAGGTGGCAACAACAGTTGATATAGAACCAACGAAACCATAGACCTCAGAGCGTTTGGGACCATGCACTTCAGATGCTTTAAATGAATTTGATTTTATGCAGTCTGTAGTATTCAATTGTTTCAAATTTTCTCGATCAGAAGCTCCCGTACTCATAATCAATCTAAGCTGGGTGATGTGTTAATTCGTACAATTCTAGATTTGGTTTACAAAGCCAATAACCGAAAAATTGGGAAAAGAAATATAAAATCGAGCATTGGTTTATATTTCCAGGTCAAATTAAAAACCTCAATTTCAAATAGAAGGAAACAAAACAGCTACGATCTAGCGTGCTCAGGTTTGTGAGTGTATTCATAATCAAGATGAACAAACGCTCTTTCAATCTCTTCTAGCAGCTCAAGCTTCTCTTGAAGTGATTCTCCAATGTCATGAGCCATTTGTAGAGGCATATCAGCTGGTAGAACTATATCAACCTCCACAAAATAATGAGATCCAAATGTGTACGCTCTCACTGTATCAATATGTCTTATAGCTTTATGATGGTTCCAACATAAGTATGTCAGTTTCTGCAAATACTCTGGTGTTGCTGATTTCCCTACAAGAGAGTTCACGTTCTCCAATACTGTCATTGACCATGTCCTTATCGTGTACAATGCAAGCTTCAAGAATTAAAATACATTTTTTCAGCAATGAGGAGATCAAAGACCAGTTTCATTGATATTTAGAAAACTTACAATGATAGCTCCAACTGGATCAATCCAATCATCGAGGTAATTCGCAAGGATTACTGCGATGAGTCCGATGATGTTTGTAATGACGTCAAAGAAGTGATCTTGAGCATAAGCTTTAACAATCTCATTACTAAAGGATCTGCAGTAAAGAACCAGAAGCAGTTTGACTAATGTAACAGAGAGCATGATCCCAACCACCCAACTCTCTTGCTCTTTTGTTAGACTGAACTCTTTGTGCTGTACCAAAGAAATTGTGTGATAAGGTAATAACTTACGAAGGCTCTAGACCAAAGTTAGGTGATCAAGTTTCAGACATACAGTGGATAGCATTGTGCGAACAGATTCCAAGATGATTTGTAAACCAAGTGTCGCCATCACTGATGCAAAGACTAGGATTCCCTGAGAGGATTTGATTCAAGAACCACATTAGAATGTTAATAGTTACACAGAGAAATCAACAGCACAAAACAAGCCGATTAGAATACAAACCAGTGGTTGCATCCTCTTCTTCCCAATAGGATACTGATAAGGATTTGGTGTCTGCATGGAGAATGCCGTAAACCACAGGATGAAGCCAGAAAGAAGATCAAGAAGAGAGTCCAATGTAGATGCAACGATAGCTAAAGAGCCACTTGTGACAGAAGCATATACTTTAGCAGCAAAAAGAATCATGTTTGCAATGTTTGATATTCTAATCGCCATTGTCTCACTTTTAGCCAGTTTGTCCTGCTCTTCCTATGTCCACAAGACACAGAGATATCCAAACAAATATATCAATTAACAAGAAGAACAAAATGTGGAAGAAGAGAAGTAGTAGCATCAAATCATCATCTAAAGTAACCTTTGACATTCCAGGGACAAAGCCACGTTCAGCAAGTTCATCCATTTCGGTAAAACCCTCAAGCATCTCTACCTGCTGCTGATAATAATCTGCAACATTATCTTCTGGACCTGAAACACCACTAACACACAAAGATTCACAATTTTGCATAGAAACAATAAAGATTAAACCCAAGTTCAGCTACAGTTACACAAACACAAATAAACTTTTTTTATATTTAATACTTTAACATCCAAAATAAAATAAAAATCTCAACTTCAAAAGAAGAAATCTCTTAAAAACGCTAAAAATAACTACAAAATAAGACGGTAAATTCAAAATGTCTATCAATCTCAAATATAGAAATGTTGAGAGGAGAAGCAAACTTTACCCAAACAACCAAGGCAGTTATGGAGTTTACTCGGCGATTTCATCTCCTTATGCTCCGATGAAACCTGAAAATCGTCGAAATTTAACTGCCAGGACTTGTCACCGTTACCGTGAAATTCGAGCAGCGAGATCCCTTCGTCGACATCAAAGGTACCTGGTCTAACCATTTTCCGGTGGCGAGAGATTTGGGGGGACACCGGAAGCTGATTTTTTTAATATGGAGTGTAAGTGGTAAGAAAATGGGAAATTTGAAGAGACGCCGAGGGTAAAATTGGTAATTAAGGAAATAAATGAAACCTGGTTACTACGACTACGACTGCTGTGGTACAAGACATTTTAGCCACATAGATTACTTGGACCAGCCTTTCAAGAGACGTATCTAAATGTCTACGTGTCGTTTTCTTAATGGATTTTGTATCGTGCACGCGATTGGTAAAACACGTGTACATATTGAGACTCATTTGCAATTTAAGGATCCGTGACTAGGTTAATTGATTTATGAAATATCAGTGAGATGACATAAAAAAATATTTTTAAAATTTCCCTATTTGACGTGAGAAATTATATCATGAATTTTGTCTCATCGAAACACATGTTTTTATGTGGAGTTCACGAAAAGGCCACGCAGTACGCACGCTTGTTTATGGGCCATGATGGTGATTCTATTCCTACGCATAATTAAACAATATAAGGCTTTAGATGATGGTTTTGGTTGAAGGCCCATTATAAATATCAAAGCCCATAGTAGTAATAGTAATTTAGGGTTTATTCAGTCTCCACTATAAAAAGTGTTTACGGCGTTAGCCAGAAGCGATTCCGCCTGCTTAACCTCTTCTAGGTTCGTTCGTCTTCATCCGCCTTCTTAGCTACAGCGTCTGGATTATTCATTTTCTTCGTACATTTCATTTCTTGATTCTTAACTGACTTTGGTTTTGGAATTGAATTGTAACAGATTCCGAGTTGGAAGAATCGTTCTGTAACCATGTCTCCAGCTAAAGGTACGATGTTTTTCATTGATAAAACCAGATTTCAAGTTTAAGCACGTTACGATTAGCTAAGGAACATATTCGTGTATTGAAGTGAATTTGAGATGTAGATGAAATTGTGTTAATTAGTCTTGAGATTGAAGCAAATGTGATGTTGTCAAATCATTCTCAGCTGGTTTAAACTCTGTAATGTAGTTGATAGTACCAAGAAGGCTGATCCCAAAGCCAAGGCAATGAAGGTTGCTAAAGCAGTGAAGTCTGGTCAAATCATTAAGAAGAAGGCTAAGAAGATTAGGACTAAGGTCACTTTCCACAGGCCTAAGACTCTCACCAAACCAAGAGATCCTAAATATCCACGGATCAGTGCAACTCCAAGGAACAAGTTGGATCATTACCAAATTCTTAAGTATCCACTCACCACTGAGTCTGCAATGAAGAAGATTGAAGATAACAACACTCTTGTTTTCATTGTTGATATTCGTGCTGACAAGAAGAAGATCAAAGATGCTGTTAAGAAGATGTATGATATCCAAACCAAGAAAGTCAACACTCTTATCAGGTTAGTTCAAATATAGTTTTCTTTTTAAGCCTTGTTGTGAGTTTTGATTGTGTGTGTTTTAATATATTTGAGATTTTTGTTGTAGGCCTGATGGAACTAAGAAGGCTTACGTGAGACTTACACCAGACTATGATGCTTTGGATGTTGCTAACAAGATCGGCATCATCTAAGTCTATCTATGTCTACGATTATAAAACAGACTTTGTGGTTATGTCTCTTGGTAGTCTCAGTTACTTTTTTCCAAATACATTATTGATTCAGTTTACTGATAAATTCAAGTTCTATGTTTTTGACTTCTCTTGAATCTCTTCATAAAACTCTTATAAACCGGTAAAATACAAACGCTATCTCTTCCCTAACCGGTTTAATGAACTTATACCAATTATTCACCACATGTTTGTTTGGATCTTTCATTATCTTTTTTTATCCACATGTTTTTGAATGGAGATGTCTGAGAAACGAGGAAAAGCCAAAATCTCTTATCCTAAAACTAAACTAACTCAATGAATGTCCGTTGATCATCTGAAGTACTGAGTTGTAGCCATTATGGCAATCTCTTCACTCTCAATCTGCTATGGTGTCTCACCTGTAATTTCACACAAGGTTCATAACACTCTTCTGATTCCACTTTATCTCTGTTTTTGAAAGAAAAATAATAATAATGATTATTCACTTAGACTATCTACATTGCTTTGTTTTTCTTACCAGACAGAGATCCTTTGTCCAAATCCATCACTCAAAACTTGTTGTTTACTTAAGCTTGACTCCTCAGAGAATAATAGTAAGACTCCAAATTCTTAATGACATTTTCTTCTCATATTACATTGACTTGTGTTGATTGATTGATACTAAACACTTCAATAGACAACCAAAATGGAAACGGAAGCATTTGGAAAAGAAGACAAGCTCTAATGGGAGTAGGAACCTTAGTGGCAACTTCAGTTCCAACAACTTTGCTTCTTGCTGAAGGTAATCTGCAAAAAATTGACTTATAGTCTCTTCTTCATTCTTCTCTGACCAAAAGCATATAATGTTCTGCAGAGATACCAAAAAATTACTCATCTTTTGTGGATCGAGAAGACGGGTATTCATATTATTACCCATCAGACTGGAGGGTGGGTAAGCTTTGGCTTTGTTTCTTTTTGTTATTGTAAGGATGAAACTTAAATAAGTAAGCTTTGAGACGATGTTGATCCACACACAAACTATATAGGAATTTGACTTCAGGGCACATGATTCAGCCTTCAAAGATAGATATGCACAACTACAGAATGTTCGAGTCAGGTTCATACCAACTGAGAAAAACAACATCCATGAAGTAGGTCCAATGGAAGAGGTATGGTAATACTTATCCTACTCTCCCTCTTCTCTCTTATGTCATTTGAGGATTCATATTGATTCACTTCATCAATCTTATATGATCATAAGGTGGTTTATGATCTCGTAAAGCATAAATTTGCAGCACCAAACCAAGTAGCTACAATATACGATATGAAAGAGGTCAGATTGTTAACATCTTAAAAGAATCATTAACGTTTTGAAAGATTGGATCCTTCATATAAAACTAATACAGAGAGTGGAAGATGGAAGAAACTATTACACATTTGAGTATGGACTAAGAACTCCCATTTATGCAACCACTTCGTTTGCAACAGTAGCAGTTGGAAACAGTAAGCATAGGTTATACAATAGATTTAATGATAAAAAGGAGAAAAAATAAAGTGAGGAATCAAAAGTGTTTGGTTGATTTGATGTTTGTAGACAGATACTACACACTAATAGTTGGAGCAAATGAGAGGAGATGGAGGAAAGTGAAAAAGCAACTTCAAGTTGTGGCTGACTCTTTGAAGATCCTTCAGATTTGAACAAACATAATACAGAACATCTCATGTAATAATGTTTTGGCATTGTGAGTTAAGACTGTTTCAAACCTATAATTCAATCAAACTTGCAAATAAAGTGGATACAATTTAGTAAGGCCCATGCTTTTCACCAAGTTGTCGTTTATTTGAGAGTACTGGGCTTGGGCCATTACACTAGTTTAGTAACGAACTTTTAAATTTCCAAAACCTTGGGTTCAATCATCAATGAATAAAATTTTCTGAAAGCCGATGCTTAACGAAAGGGGTTTAATGGCGAGATTCGATGCGAAGACGATCGTCAAGGACAAGAGATTTTGGATCGCTTCTTTTATCATAGTCTGGGCTGCTGGTCTCCAGGTTCTGATTTGATTCCCACTGAATTAATCAATACACGAAACATTTTAGGGATTTTGTTACTTATAATCGTTTGATTCTAGTATTCTACTATTTCAATACACTAAAGCTTATAGTTTGTATTTCTTCTGTATGTAAATTCCTCAGGGACATATGATGTGGCTGCAAAAGCAAGATTCATTCAAGCAAAAATTTGGAACAATTGAGGAAGACAATGACCATAAGTGATTTAGTTACAGCTTTGTGTCCCTTCTCTAAAACAGTTGCTTTGTGAGTTTCATCATTTACATAACTCATAAGACGTTTCTATAGACATCTTCGTTAATTTGAAGGAATATATCATTAAATCAAGATTTTATTTATTTGGCCAATTACATCACATAGTTTAGGTATTTACTGATATTTCTATATTATTTTTTACTATTATAGTAGAGTTAGATTTGACGAATTGTTAGTTTTGATGTAATATGACTTCACACAAGTCATCAAAATTGTTTCTCTATGGACAAAGAAAACGTCAGCAAATGCAAATATGCAGATCAATTATTCTCTTTTTTTCTGTCAAATATATGCAAATTATTCGAAATTAGACAGTTAAGCATATATATATCTACAAACATAAGCCAATTCATTGTCCATGTAATGTATAAATAGCTAATTATTTTATCCATTTTCTTATTGTGCTCACAATGCTTTTTCTACTTTACCTATCGATGTCTAGTAAGATGGTAAAAAATACTTGAAAGGATCTTGAAATGACTAACTTAGAATATTCGAACAAAACAGCACCATACACTGAATACTCTTCAGCATGAAGCTTTTTCATAACTAAAGTACAAAAGCTGTCACATCAAGTAGAAAACTATCTGTCACCATATGCTTTTTTTATGTGGCGATCAGAAACCGTAACAAACAGAATCTCTCAAAACACGTCTTAGTTCATAATCCATAAACAAACAAAAAAATGTTGATTTGATCCATTATGCTCCACTACCCACCACCGCATTACATCATACTAAAGAATTAATTTCCAAAAACTTTTTGCAGATTACGTATCAAATGAAAGAAACATTAAGTAATTGTTTATATTACATAGTATACTTGTTGCATTTTTCTTAACGAGCTGTTGGAAAATATACGTGTTATAAATCAGTAAAGGTACTTTTAATAGTGCAAAACATTTCATATATTATAATATTATAGCCGAGTACAAAATTTAACAAAGCCAAAATTAGTATTACAATAACACTTTACTGGTGTTTTTGAAATAAGACTCATTGTTTTCTTTTATTATATTTATATATATTTTATAATGCCGAAAGTGTTTTGGTTATTTTAGTTTAATCCATTAATGGTGTTAGGCTTTGAGATCACAACAACACTTGCATCTTTTGTCTCCATTTCTACATTTGCTTTTGTTGAGAATGTGACAAGTTGTGGAGTAGTAAGTGGAAGTTCATTGTTCATGTCTGAAAACGAAGATGGTTCGTCTTTGCTTTTTCCCCATAACACTGAGTAAAGTCCAACAACTATCACTACCGCTCCAAGAATCCTACAAATATAATTAAAAATAAATCAATTATATTAACTAATTAAATCATTAATTATTTTCATACCTTCCAAGGAACATAAGCTCAGCAAGAATTATAGAACCTAATATGGCAACAATGACCATACTCAATGGACTAAAGGCAGTCACAAACACTGGTCCTCTAGTTTTCATTAATACTCCTTGAACATAGTAACCAATTCCTGAACATATCACACCCTGCATAGTAATTAACATAATTTAATTTGATTTATATATTAACCGAAATCGAAACTATATAATATATTAGTATATAATTAATTAGCTTACACCATAAACAGCAGCTAGTAATTTGGAATCCAAATGAATAGACCAAGCAGAAGTATTTCCTCTTTCAATAAAAAGTGCCACAATAGTGCTTTCAATAGACCCCATTAAGCATATGTAAGCAGTCAAAGATAGTTCAACCGGGTACGATTTAAGCGTGATTGCCTGCATAACCAATTATTTTAGCGGTTTAATTCCGGTTATAATAAATATTGAATAATATATGGAAATTTTGGTTTTTAATGTTACTTGGAGGTTGATAAAAGCGGCCCAGCAAGTGCAACCGATAGCTATGAGTAGTGCTCCTTTTGTAAGATCTTGTTTTACCCCAAGATTAGATGAGTCTTGATGAGATTCGTTAGGGTTAGCCCAAGGCAAAGGAATTAAAGGTCCTTTCACAAGAGTCATAAGCATTGCTCCACCAACTGTTACAATTGTTCCTAGAATCTTGGCTTGGCTGTGTATTTTCTTGATGTTAACCTTCTCAAGTCTACACAATAAATATACATAATTATTGAGTAACTCTTTAGATCAAAACCGGACCAAAGACTTAATTAACCGCATTATATAAAGCGAAGTAAAACTATAATTTCTTAATACCTAAAGACCCATGCCATAATAAAGGCAAAGGCAGGTAGAACATTGGTCATCGCAGCTGTAAAAGTGGCGGACGTGTACTTCATACCAGTGTAGTATAAGTTCTGATCAATGGTTGGTCTATACAAAAATATAAACAAAACAAAAATTTAAAACTCGTACTCAAAACATAAGAAATAAATATAAAAGTAAAAACGTGTAAATATTCTTACTCCAATAACCCAAGAACCAATATCTTGAAGAAAATGGGCCACGTCATCTTTGGCCTCACTTTTCTGCTCATTCAAAAAGGCAAATTTCAGGAAACACATGAAAGTAAAATCTATAGTTACATTTACATACGTATTGTATACGTACGTAGGTAGAAGCATACATGCATGACCCATGACCATAATACAATTTTATACGCGGAATGAAAAATACAATACCTATCCAAGAAAAAGGCAAATGGAGCAATGAATATTGTAGCTACGATATGACGATATGCAGCTAGAACATGAGGGCTCATGCCTCGGTTCAAAGCAAACTTCGCTATGATCGACAGTCCAGCATATCCGAATTGTAGAGAAATAACAGTTATGAATGGTTTCCATGTTTTTAAAGACATATCTAAACGTACTTTAGTTTAGTTTGGTTAGAAATGAGAAATGTCTAGTATGTTGTAAGAAAAAGCTGATGGAGAAATGTGGTTGGGGATGAGGTTGGTTTTATAAGTGGGTTTTTAGGGTTTT
>KE157552.1:58488-87785 GCA_000411055.1 Leavenworthia alabamica
TCTACGGTTTCTTTGGTTCTAGAAGTTCTCAGTTTCCGGTGGATAAGAACGGGGTAATAAGTCTATATCAATATATATATATATTACAAGATTTACTTTTGATTCTTCTTGTTTTACATGTTTGTGGGTTTTACTTTATTTTGTGGCACAGGATTTAACTCACAACAGTAGTCACTTGGCAAGCACTTACTGTGCCTTGGCTATTCTGAAGGCAATTGGGCATGATCTCTCAACTATCGACTCTGAATTGTTATTGTTGTCCATGAAAAACCTTCAACAGGATGATGGAAGGTATTAGTTCTTCGAGCTCTAATTCTCAATAGCATATTGCATTTGTAATGCCATAGATTTTTACATGGTACCACCAGTTTGTTATGTTAGCATATAAAGACTAATATGTAATGGTGTTCTGAATTGGGTTTGTTTTGCTACAGCTTCATGCCTGTCCATACTGGAGGCGAGATGGATCTTCGGTTTGTGTATTGTGCTGGTAAGGAGTAGCTGCCAACAGACCATGTCTTTATACTTTTAGTAGAGTCTCATTCTAGTTTTTTTTTAATTTGTCGAACAGCTGCAATCTGTTACATGCTGAATAATTGGAGTGGAATGGACAAAGAGATGGCTAAAAACTACATATTGAACTGTCAGGTTTACTTCTGTTCTTGCAGCTGCTTTGTCAATTTTTCTTCCATTAAATTATTCTCTTTCTTGTCAATTTCTGTATTAAAAAGCTTGTTGTGTAACATTCTTTTGTGCAGTCATATGATGGTGGCTTTGGGTTGATCCCTGGTTCTGAATCTCATGGTGAGTTGAAAACAATTCTTGTATAAATTGGAACTTGATTTTTTCTATCTGCAATTCAAGTAAGAAGTACATACTCTTTGTCAATTGGCTAGCAATCGTTACTGAATTGATCACTGAGGACACTATAGATGACTAAGATGTTTCATTTTGTTAGTAAAAAACAAAAAGTACAAAGTCTTATTAGACTGTACTCATTTATGATGCTTACCTATGTTCTGAAACTTAGTTATGTAGGTGGTGGTACTTACTGTGCTGTTGCATCCCTTCGATTGATGGGATTCATTGGAGATGATCTGCTGTCAAATGATTCAGGCATTTCAATCTTAGACCCTTCATTACTTCTCAACTGGAGCCTACAGGTTTCTTAACCTCGGCTGTTAAATTTTTTAGTATGTTAACTTTTAGCTTAGTAATGCTCTTGAGTTATCTGAGGGTTTTTATTTCCTTTCATATAGAGACAAGCCAGTGATGGTGGGTTTCAAGGTAGGACAAACAAGGCGAGTGACACATGCTATGCATTTTGGTAAGTCCCCCCCTCATTCTTTACTGTGACGGGCTCTGATTGTTCCCATCTGCTAATATTGACCTTACTTAGCACATCTGTTTAGGATTGGAGCTGTCCTTAAACTCATAGGAGGCGATGCATTCATCGATAAAATTGCTTTGCGCAAATTTTTACTGAATTGTCAGTCAAAGGTAACTCAACTCATCATCTACAGCTCTTATCCTAAGTTGATAAGTAAAATTTGCAACTAATCTTGTAGTTATTTAGAAACTGTAGTATAATATGAATAGCAGTGTATGAGCCAATAGATTTTTGATACATTGTTTCTTCATCCGTATGTTTGCATCTTTGATTCATGATTGATTAGTGGTGATAATAATGTGATTAACTCCGTTGCTAATGCATTTTTCATGTGGCTAGTATGGTGGATTCAGTAAATTCCCTGGACAATTACCAGATCTGTATCATTCATACTATGGTTACACAGCTTTTAGCCTCTTGGAGGAATCGGACTTGAATCCTCTATGTCCTGAGCTAGGGTTACCTCTTCTTGCAGCCTCTGGAATCTGAAGTTTGGATTGCTTCTAAAGTCACACTCTTTTACCTCCACCTGTAACATTGATCTCAACATTGCATTATACCCATTTACCTCTCTTTTTTTGGCTTGATTCATGAATGTAATGATTTTATTGCCTTTCAATATGGTAACATTACCTTTTAATCTACAATAGAACCGGTACAATGTTCCGGTTATACAAAAATCACTATTAATCTAACAAAAGGGTGTGATTATTCGTAGTAAGCTGATGCAGGAACGTATAAGATTTATGCTAAATTTCTAATGTCCGGCCAAGAAACAAAGACTAGGAGTGGTAATATTGCAATGTAACTTTTGAAGGAGAAAGTGATGTTGTTGACGCCACTTGGCTACAAAGTGTGAGACATAAACTGAAGACTTAGGACAAAAGTCCTGAAAGAGGAAAGAGATTCCCCACTTGGTCTCACGAGTCTTGTCTCTATCCACTTATCGTTTTATTCCAGTTTATCAGTCAAATATTATTCTTACTGTAACGTTTCTAAGCGAAATATATCGATTCTCGAATAAATCAAATTAGATTAGTATTTAGTTCTTTACTTTTTTTCTCTTTCACGTGTTATGTTTTTACCTCTTTCAGAATTAATTCCTTTTTAAAATGTGAAACTCGGTTTAGGATTAGAGTGCTGAGTTCGTGCAACTTTAAATGTCAATTACAAACGTGTGGTAATTAATCATAGAAAAAAAAAAGAATCCAAATCCTATATTTATTCGCATAATTTGATTGAAAAAATCCACAAATTTGGCTAAATAAATTCTCTGTCAACCCAAAAATTTACAACCGGTTTAATCAGACCAAAACAATAAATCCGATTAACTTATTTTTTTAACTAGTTTTACCCCTAGAATTCACTCAGCTTCTGTAATCTCCATCACTTTCCTTTTGTAAAGCTTATCCTCTGCGTCTCTTAAGAACTTAAATCTCGACAATGGAGATGATGATGGTGAATGTGATGATGATGATGATGATAATGGCGATGATCTCACAAGCCTATTAAACTCAGCATCTGTCGATGCTTCAAAGAAACTAGAGATCCTTTCTTTTCTACCATTACAAGACTCCATTAACAATGGAGTTAAAGGAGGTGTGAACATTGAAGGAGAAGCACGAGGAGTAATATAAGGAGTAGCATCACCACTTTCTATATTAAGAAACAAATCATTCAAGCTCTTTCCTTTTGTGGAAACAACACCATCTTCAGATTCCATTTCTTCAACTGTTTCCTCCATTATTGTAAACAAAAACCTTGGGACAAGCCCTGGACCCACATACCCAAATCCTCCATTACCATTACCATCAGGAGGACAGTGTTGTTGAGTTTCAATTGCTTTAGGGTTTGAGAATGAGGAAGAAGAAGACGAAGGGTTTGCGCTATTACTACTGCAACAGAAGATGAAGAGAAGCTCTCTGGTTCCAGGGGTAGAATAGTCATTTCGTATATCAGGTCTGGTCGTAGACCTCTTCTTAAACCAGAGCAAGTAGTAAAGCTCAGCAAACAGAGCTAGAAGTAGGCAACCAAAGACTATGCTTAAAGCAAGTCCCACACTGCTCAAAGATCTCATGTTTCTTCCTCTACATAAGATTCACATCTCTTCTTCATCATTTAATCCAACACAAAGAGGAAGAGAAAAAAACTAACAGTCAAATGTGAAATGTAGAAGGAACTGAAAGTTTGGAGATTTGTTTATGATTTTGAGAAAAAAGAGTTTTTGCAGAGAACCAAGTTTAAGTTGAGAGGTGAGAGGCGGAGAAGCGAGAAAACTAATAATTCCCAGAAAAAGAGGTGTTAAGTACACAAGTGTGAGTGTGGAAGTGAAACTTACTCAACATCAATTTAGAGTTTTACTTTTACACACACATATATATACATATTAAATTTTTATTTTATTTAATACAAATTTATTTTAATAATTTAAAAGAAAAAGTAACAGAATTTTTTTAAGTTGATTTTTATAAATAATTATATATTATTTTAATGAAATATGCTGCTTACAATTTGTCTGTGAAATTTTAATATAATCTTTACTTCACTACTTTGTTAATTATGTGTAATTGTGTATATATAATTTTTCGCAACTTTTTTTATAACCTTTAAAAGTTTGCCTTTCAAAACAGCAAATATGGATTAGCATATGCCTTTGGCCTTCTCATGTGATGTGCCGACACATATCTGCAGTCGTATATGTGAACTTGTAATAGAGTAGCAATAGAAGATAAAAAATGTGAAGTAGAGTGAGATTTGTTTGTTTTGCGGTTCAACAAGCTGATTGATAAATTATTAGATTTCCGAAGTCAGAGTCCACCAAATCCTAGTGTCAGTGTGTCCACTTCAATTATATAACTTCGTCACTTGAATCAAACAAAATTATCCTGCCTCTTCCATCAACCAATCACACGTTTACGTAGATTCATTGATATTTGATATCCAATTTTAGATTTTGTTTATCATTGTAATACCACACAACTTGTCCACTTGATTCCTTTATCTTATTTTATATCGTTAATATACAATTATCATCATCATCATCATCCGTATTTTATATCGTTAATCACATACAATTTGGGGATTTGTTAATTGTATTAGCGAGACCACACATAAAAATATCTAATTATCCATCGACCTTAAGCAAGGTGTGAGGACCGTTGAACAAGTACATCAAATTTATCTACGAAATACCGATAATACCCTCACGTTGCTGAGATAGAACGGTACGTGTTCAATGCCCAACCCAGCTTTCTACGTGTCTATGACTAGATACGTAGGACCCACTCAGCAACCTGACAACCCAATTAACCCAACTAAATAAATAAAATATTATTAACAAATTAATAAATTTATCTCTCTTATATATCTTTGTTTCTTCTTATTTTCTCTGCGATATTTCCTCTGTTTCGGTCGGCCATTGAATTTGATTCAATTGCCTCTTAATAAAAAACCCTGAGCGAAAAATGGGAATTCTCAACGACGACGCCGTTTTAATTGAGCCGGCGAAAAATATCGGCGATCCCACCATCGTTACCGTCAATTGTCCCGATGAATCTGGTCTTGGTTCAACTCTCTGTAGAATCATTCTCGAATTTGGTCTCTCCATAACTAAAGCTGGTAAAAATTCAATTTCTGTTGACTTCAATCCGACTTCGTTTTACTTTTTTTTTGTTTCTTCTTTTTTGGGGGAATATTCTCTGTTTGTCGGTTACCCTAATTTGAATATTCGATTGATTTTTTTTTTGTCAATTTTGATGAGTAACTAAAATCGAATTTACTGATTAATTTTTTTGATAATTTTGATGTTTGTGAAAATGGAGTGCAGATTTTTCAACAGATGGAAGATGGTGTTATATAGTGTTTTGGGTCACTTCAGATAAAATCGATTGGGACAGCTTAAAGAACCGTCTTTTATCTGCTTGCCCATCTTGTTTAGGCTCTTTCTACTTATGTCTTCAATCCAATGTCTCAAAGCCTCCTTCGCTTTATCTCCTCAAGTTCTTTTGCCGTGACAGGAAAGGATTGCTTCATGGTATGCCCTTTGTGTTTTGTTTTCTCATGTGAAATGTGTTATAGTCTTGTCTCTGTTTTTATTTTAAAATTAAATTTTGTTTTTTTTTTCTGGTGATTATAGATGTTACTAAAGTCTTGACAGAGTTAGAGTTTACAATACAAAGAGTCAAAGTTATGACAACACCAGATGGAAGAGTTTTGGACATGTTTTTCATCACTGACGAAATGTGAGTTTTATCTGATTCTGATGTTTGTTCTCAAAGAGAAACAACATTAGCGTTGTGGTTTTATAATTCTCTAACTCTTGTTTGTGTAAGTAGGGATCTATTACATACGAAACAGAGACAAACCGAAACATGTGACCATTTGACGGCTGTGCTTGGTGAACATGGTGTTAGCTGTGAGCTTGAACTAGCTGGACCTGAGTTAGAAAGCGTGCAACGATTCTCTTCACTTTCACCTGTTGCTGCTCATGAGCTGTTTGTCCAAGATGGGTCTGAGATAATCTCTAGCTCAAACAAAGCGGTTCTTACTGTCGATAATCAATTGAGCCCTGCCCATACGTTGCTTCAGATTCGTTGTGTTGATCAAAAGGGTCTTCTATATGATATCCTCAGGACTTCCAAAGACTGTGATGTTCACGTATGCTAAGACTGATCTCTAACTTTAAGAGAACTTATTCTGAAAGATTTGTATAACTCAAGTTGTTTACTTGTTTCTTGTTTTGTTATACAGATTGCCTATGGTAGATTCTCCTCCAAGGTTAACGGTTACAGAAATTTGGAATTGTTTGTTCGAGGTACAGACGGGAAGAAGATAACGGATCCAAAACATCAAGCAAATTTCTGTTCTCGACTCAAGGAGGAAATATTGTGTCCGTTGCGAGTGATTATCGTGAATCGAGGGCCAGACTCTGAACTTTTAGTAGCCAACCCTGTGGAGCTATCTGGCAAAGGAAGACCACGAGTTTTCTACGATGTCACACTCGCGTTGAAAGCTCTAGGAATCTGCATCTTCTCTGTAAGTACAGTAGTAATACACTATATAGCTTCTAAAGTCTTTCTTCGGCGGTTATTTCAGTTTGTTTAAAGATCGTGAATTGTGTTTCTTGTAGGCTGAAATTGGAAGGCATTCAACTTTAGATCGACAATGGGAAGTTTATAGATTTCTTCTGGATGAGAGTCATGATTCTCCGTTGGCTAGCCTCCGTGCAAGAAACCAGGTAGTTGATAGAGTCAGAAAGACACTTATGGGTTGGTGAAGTGAATAAGAGACAGCTTTCCTAAACATAATTCTACTCGAAGGGCGAAAGAAGCCTGAGTCTTGAAGCTTTGGTCGATGAGGGTGAACTAAGGGATTGTGATTCCGAGTGTGATTGCTTTTGTGTGGGAGCTAATAGCGTTGTAAAGATATGGGATTTGTAATTGCTTGTAACTCTATTTGCAAAGATGAAATCAAATCTTACGACAGTTGATGTGGTGATATGAGTCATTAGAAAGAGAGCGGGACGGAGTCACGGTATGTTGAAGGTGCGATGGCGATGGTTCCGAGCCAGGCTTGAATCTCGAACCTGCACCATGTAACGAATCAGTAAGAATAAATAATATAATCTTCAGAGTGCCACGGACTCTTCTGGTTGTTCATTAGTATGGAGAAGTACTTAATGTAATATATTTCTTTTGCTTAGTTATAGTTTGTTTATATTCGTATCAAGTGTATCTCATATGTCACATACTCGTTACTTTGATGACAGTTCTATTCAACCAGTTAACACTGTAAAGTGTAAACTCGCTAGTCTCGCTTCAGACAAGTGAATAATTCATAAGTCCCCAATGAGTGAATTTTAAATTGAAGAGTTACAATAGCGGTTTAAGAGTAAAGAAAAAAAACGCGTAAATTAACAAAAAGAAGAGCTAGGGATATTGTCGTAATTTCGTATACTCGCTAGTGCTGCATCGGCTGCCAGTACAGATTACGAAAGGTGGTTTTGACTCTTCTTCTTCGTCATCCTCAATTTTAGGTTGGAAAATAATGCGTCAGAGCCAAAGGAAGACGATGACACCAAGTACGGTGAATCACGTTTCAGCTGCCGATAAAGAAGAAGGCGAGCTATCCGCCTCTGACGACCAAGTACTACTCTNTCGTAAGAGTTCGGAGATTTTGGGTTATAATCTTAATATTTTTTGTTGAATATTAGAATTCAAAGCTTTTGTGTTGCACTAATTGCGGCAATTTGCTCTTGCCAGACTGATTTTTATTTTTTTGGATTATTAAATTTTCAAAACCCTAAAATTTTCATGAATTGTTGTGTTTAGGTACAACCGATGCAAACAAGCACGAGAGCTCCACTTACTGAACATGTATCAGTTTCTTCAGCAAACATCCAAAGGCCTCAAGCAGCTGGTAAATTTGCTCTGTCTTTGTTCTTTTTTCTATAGTTCTCTGAGGAGAGTATGAGCTTGAAAAGGCTTATATCCACTTTGAGCTTCACGTGAAACTCTGTATCTGTATTATTTTTTGTTTCGCTTACTCTGTAGGAGCTTCTGATATTTCTGGAATTGAGGATATTTGAGATGGATAAATACTTTGAGTCTTTGATCAGTAATCAAACTATACAAAACAGCTAATCTGATTTCTGTTATGAATTTGTGGCGTGTAAATCATCATTAACCTGTTTTTTTATATAATAAATATAGATTATATTTTAAGACGTTTGAAACTCTTTTCAGTGGAAGTTTTCTATGAGACAAAATTGTTGTCTTATTTAGTTGTTTTCATTGTGACTTGTCAGGGAATAGTGGATCTTTAATTAAGCCTGTTGATGCTACCCTAGTGAAGTTGCCCCACTCTGGATCCGTTGCTGCCATCCATGGGAAGAAATTTCCTGTAAGGAGCAACAACAACAACAACAATCTTGTGATAAACTTCTCTGATGATGATAGTGGTAGTGAATCTGATGGTAAACGAAGGACACAGACATCAAAGATTCAACCAAAGGGAACCATGTCGGGGAATAGAAACCTGTCTCCATTACAAACAAAATTGAAAGGACCCAGACAAATTGATAACAGAGCAAGAAAAAAGAAGGCATTGTCCACTAGCACCTTTAGTCATGCTGCAACTTCCAAAGTTTCTAATCTTTCAATTGCCAAGGAAATTAAATCCAATAAAAATACTCCTCTATCAGAAGTGACAGTTAGCAAAGATACACGGCGTCCTGTACAGTTTGTTGAGCCCAATAGCAACAAACTTCAGGACTTGAGGCTGCAGATTGCACTTCGGGAAAGTGAGTTGAAGCTTAAGGCTGCGCAGCCAAAGAAAGATGCTATTAACCAAAAAAGCAGTCCAGCAAGGAAACTTGGTATGCTTTCTGATGATGCTAAACAGCAAGATCTGAACAAACCTGCCAAGAAGCGCTTAAAAGTTAGTGGAACTGACTCAAGTCAGCCTGTTATTGATTATAGAGGGCCAGCATCTTCTGGTGCACCAATGAAAGCGCCTGGCATCCAAAGTCTACCGCCAGGTGAGACTAAAGGCAAATATTGAGTTTTCTAGTGGCTGTTTCACTAGATAATCTATCTTGATTCACGAATTCAGTGTTTTATTTTTTCACCACATTGACTAACACCTGACTATGATGTTTACTGCAGGTATTAATGCAATTTCTAGTTGTAAACACCTTGGCAGTAACAGTAGTGAGATTTTTCCGCCTGTTATGTCTCAGCATATTGTAGAAGGAAATACAATCTCAAGTGTCTTAAAACAAAGCGCAGTAAGTGTCAAATTTTGTATTTCTTCTTTCTAGAATTGTTATAATTGATTATAAGATTATCTTACTCGTTTTAGTTTCGAGCCAGTGTGTTTCTCAAATTAAGAGATTTCTTCTTATTTTTTTTGCAGAGTAAGCCAAATCATTATGAAGGTGTAAGATGTGGCCAGCCAGACTTTCCTGTTCATATGAGTTCAAGAGAACTGGAAACAGTGAAAAATGTTGGTAGAAGCGTGTCAAATGATCAGTTGCTTAAAATGGTTAATGGAAACCATCAGGTTTTTTCTAGATCCTTAGATAATCACTTGTAGGCTACTGATAGGGTTTTGTGATCCTTACTTTCATTTTATTTTTTGCATGCACTTAGCCTTGTTTGAGCAGTTCAGGCCTGTGGAACATCCCAGGGAATACAACTGCTCCTGGACATAGTCAACTAGATATGGTATCTTTGACAAACCTAGAGGAAACTCTTGACAGAGAGTTGGAGGAAGCACAAGAACGTAAACGCCTTTGTGAAATTGAAGAAAGAAATGCTCTTAAGGTTTATAGGAAGGCACAAAGATCTTTGATAGAGGCAAATGCCAGATGTGCAGAACTTTACAGTAAGAGAGAAATTTTATCTGCTCATTATGGATCTCTCATTGTGCGCGACTCCAGATTGTTGTGCCCTTCTGTACATCATGAGCACCCTGAAAGTGAGTTTCACTTCTTGAATAATAATACTGAAAACATTGATTTGGCAACCAAAACAGACATCACTCAGCATACTCAGCTAGAAAGCAACCACAGATATGATAATGAATATGGTGGCAGTCATCCTTTACCACATTGCCATAGTGGACATAATTTGGGTTCAGAACCGTGCAGTGATCTTGATGCTAGTACCTCTGATGGATTGCCTTGCAGTAACAAGCAAACTGCAAGTAGACTATACTCCCCTATAAGTGATGCTAACATTTTACTAGATGACCAGTCATTTCCAGTTGACCATGAAACTGCCGAGGGGGACCGTGGACATCAAATGGAAAATCTTGAGCAAACATCAGGCGATCAGAATTCTATGCTTCTCGAAGCATCATTAAGATCTAAATTATTTGAGCGTCTAGGCCCGAGGGAAGAATCTAGAGGTGGCACATGTTTCAATGGAAAGACTTCGATAGATAGAGGGGATGACAGTGATGCTGCAAGTGATCGAACTCAAAGAGATGGCAGTGGTCCTTTCTCAGAAAAATATCAGCATAATGATTCTCTAGGTAAGGAGTTTATTTATAAGTGTGGCATTTTGCTTAGTTATTTGATGAATTGCCCAATGTTATGTGTTGCTGTGCATTCGTTTTAAAGGGGTAAAATGGCGTGGTCATTTGTAGACTGATTTTGTGTTCAAGTGGCCACTTATGGAGTGACTGAGCTACTCCGTGGTTGAGTTTCCATAGCATTTTTCCAAGATGCTGAACCAACGTGGTCTCCATGTGCTCCACTTTCCTTTATATTTTCAGTAAGACGTCTTCTTGTTTTCAATTTCAGAGCCATATAACAGTACACTGCAAGGAAATGCCACTGAAGCACCAGTTGAACAGCGCACAATTGAGGAATCATCTATAGATTTGGATTCCCATAGGATTTCACCTGAGAATGACCTTTTGTCTTCTGTAGCTTTGTCAGGTCCTTTATTTCGGAGCACAATTAATCATCTGAAGGTCCCAGGGTCTTCAATTACGTCCCTGGGATCAGAATATACACTTCAAAACAAGTCATATTGCTTATACAGTGATGAAAGAGAATGTAGAAGCTTGACTGAAACTTCAGTATATGGGGAAAAAATTGGCTTGTACACCTGTAATTTGAAGGTGGATCCTTTTTGGCCTCTTTGCATGTACGAGTTGCGTGGAAGGTGCAATAATGATGAATGTTCTTGGCAACATTTCAAGGATTTCTCTGATGACAGTTTGCTTCGAGGTATACATAATCTTCCTGGTACTGCAGATATTCTGTATTTAAGGGTTCTAGAAATGATATTTTTTTGCTAGAATTCTTATTTGTTGGTCTTTCAGATGGGACAGTTGGGTCAAGTTTACATCAGAAGAAACATAATTCTTCCATTGGACCACCGACTTTTGACGCGGTGCTTTTGCCAACTTACCTTGCCTGCTTAGATACGATGAAGGTCTCATGGTCTTATGAGTCCATTCTAGTGCAAAGACATGGGCAATCATGGTGGAAGCACTTTAGTCTCTGCTTAGCCTCATCGAACTTGTTTTACAAGAATATGCCTGCAAGGGAAAATAAAGGTCGAATTGAGGTCCTAGGAAATTCAAGAACATACTCATCATACTTAAGGACTAAACATAGCTTGATGGTTTGTCTTTGTTTTCTCTTTCTTTTACCTTTTAATTATGCTAATATCTAGCTACAGATCTGAGTCGTGCTGTATTCTTTTATTGATGTTTGTACTGCCATCTTGCACTGACGTGCTTGGTGCATTCGTAGAATCTCCTTAAACAAGGTTCAGATGCTGCTATTGAACCCGTGGAAATGGCTCTTATTATTTTCTCTCAGGAAGTTGATCAGTCAGAAGGCTTGATCCAGGCAATATTGTTTGATTCCTGTTAATATTTTGTAGTATCAAATTGAGCTCTTGTTCTAATTCTAGTGTCACATTTTTCAGGCCCTTTCTATGCTTTCACGAGGTCTTGAAGGTGACCCAGCTTCTGAGATTCTTTGGACTGTTTATCTCCTGATCTACTATGCATATGGAGCAGATGAGACAGATATGCTATCTTACGGGGTATGTAATCCCCTGCTGCGATATTGGCTGCATCTACATAGCCACATATGTGCATATAATGATTATCTTTTTCAGTGCTTCGTTTATATACTACTTAATTTTGCATCTTTACTATAGAATGCTTTGATGCTTCACAATCTTTCTGCCTGGTTTATAAGGGATAACTTTGCAACTCTTCAGGTCAAACTCAGTAGCAGATCATACGTAATATGGCTTATGTACATCAACAATCAAGGACAACTTATTGATCAATTAATTGCATATGATGCTGCCCTCTCGGCACTTTGCAACCATGCATCTGGGTCTACTGACAGGGATCATGCCGGCGCTTGCATATTAGATGTTTTATTGCAGATGTTCAACCTTTTGTGCATTTCTGGGAATGTTTCAAAGGCAATCCAGAGAATATCCAAGCTTCAGGCCCCGGCAGCTGTTTCTGATGACCCTGAATTTTCACTGATGTCTCACATTCTCACATGCTTAACATATTCTGACCAATGTGTGTTCTGGGTTTGTTGTGTGTACTTAGTTATTTACAGGAAGCTACCTGACCCTGTTGTCCAAAGACTTGAAATGGAGAAAGAACTACTTGAAATCGAATGGCCGTCCATTAATTTGGAAGATGATCTGAAGCAAATGGCACTCAGACTATTTGATAAAGGGATGCGTTCAGTAGAACATTGTTCCAACGATGGCCAGTCAGGAAATGGAACTGCTGGGCTATTCGCTCTGAACTATGCCCTGTTTATGATTGCAGTTGATGAATTAGAAAACTGTAGAAACATTTTGAAGGCATACGTTAAAGTCTACCCAACTTGTTTAGAGCTGAAACTGTTAGCAGCTAGGATGCAACCAAATGAGTCAAAGGATGCATTTTCATCTGGGTTTGAGGAGCTTCTCAAGCAGGAACCAAAAGAGGCTTCAGGTATACAGTGTATTTGGAATCAGTACGCAGAATATGCTCTGCAAGGAGGGAGCTATAACATGGCAAGAGAACTCATGTCTCGTTGGTACGTGTCAGTATGGGATGTATTGTCCCATAAGAATAAGACGGTACTGGCTAATGGCAAAGGTGGTGATAATAGTCTGCTGGAATCTGCTTTATCAGATCTGAATGTTACATCGGATCAGAGAGATGCAATGTGTGGATATCTTAATCTCTCTCTCCATAATGTACTGCAGAGTAACTGGACTGGGGCTCGCTTGGCCATTGATCAAGCACTAAAAGCTACAGATCCTGAGCATTTTATGCACTGTCTTAGAGAGCATGCTGTGTTTCAGCTAATCAATGAGTTGCAAGCAACGGGTGAATTTTCAATCAATCTACAATTGAGATTGCTCAACTCCTATTTGGATCAAGCAAGTTCTTTACCGGTAAAAGAGCCACTATCGTGGAAATTCATCCGCAACAGCGCTGCGAAACCGAGAGTCAGGAAGCTAGTTACTAATCTTCTGGCTCCAATCTCATCTGAACTCTTAGTTGTGAATGTTATCCTTGAAGCGTGGCACGGACCATCTCTTGTACCCGAGAAGCTAAGTAAACAAAAGGAATTGGTGGATTTTGTGGAAAGGATCTTAGGGTTGGTTCCATGCAATTACCCACTGGCTTTATCTGTGAGTAAGCTGTTGTCAAGGGAAAAAGAGAAACATTTGGATTCTGGTTCGTCCTCGGGTATACATTTTTGGGCAGGTCTGAACTTGGTGAGTACAATTTCTTGTGCCATCCCAATAGCTCCTGAGTATATTTGGGTAGAGGCTGGAGAAATACTAAGCAATATCAATGGTTTGAAGACAAGAGCTGAAAGTTTTTTGAAGAAAGCTTTGTCTGTATATCCAATGTCTGTGAAGTTGTGGAGATGTTATCGGAGTTTATGTAGAAGTATAGAAGAGAGAAGAGGCATTGAGATCGAAGAAGCAGCTAGAAAGAAAGGAATCACATTGGATTGAAATTTTAAAGTTAAATCTCCTTTTTGTGTGTTTCCCTTATAACCCCTTTATTATAGTAAAAGGGAAATTTTGGGGGGAAAATACAGAGTTTTAGAATGGTTAGTGAATATCTATTATATATCTTTTTCTGACTTTATAGTTTATTCAGTGTATGCTTGAGCCTCTTACTGTGTTGAAAGCTATGTTTTATGTTAAATCATTTGATTTAAGGTAAAAGTCTCTGTTAGGTGTATACACTACTGTTGCAAGAGTTGAGATAGACACTCTATGAAGAAAAAGATCATTATAATCCATTAGGCAAGCAATAAGACAACATGGGAATTATTTCCTTATATAAGAAACAAGGCTTTCAACAAAACTATTAAAAAGATAGGAACCATGAGTCATGGTCCATGACATATAAGTATCAGAAAAGAGAAGGAGAATAAATAACAGAAGATGAGCCTAATCACGCTATTATTTACAATAAAATTATTATCAAAAAAGAAAAAAATTTGATGAAAGGGACCAACCGGGTTCGAACCGGTGACCTATTGATCTGCAGTCAATTGCTCTACCACTGAGTTATGGACCCTTGTTGTTTGTATGTTGTCATAGACAGAGATAAGTTGTATATTGTTTTTCAACAACCAATCCTATTATGTTCACTACTACAGTAGTTTCTGCAAGCCCACATGATCGAGAAGAAGAAGCAACAAAATTGGGTATTATTAAACTTGGATCCAACTACAAGCAAGAACATTTTTAATTTTAGATTCATCACAAGTCTCTCTCAATCTCTGGTCTTGAACATAATGAGAAGAATTTAGTGGCTCAAGTTTAACAAGTTGACACAATGCAGCATTACTTAACCACAAATTACAATGCATTCTTGAACAACTCAACAATGCTCCCCATACTCCTACATTTGCTTTCACTCTCATTCTTTTCACCATTTCCACAGCTTCACCAAACAAACCAGCCTTCCCTAATAGATCAACCATACACGCGTAATGTTCAACTTCTGCTTCAATCTTATGCTTCTCTACCATTTCCTTGAACATTCGCTTCCCTTCTTTAACCATCCCTGCGTGTCTACAAGCTGAGAGAACACTAAGAAAGGAAACAGAGTCTACTTTGAGTTCGTTTTCTTGCATAGACAAGAAGAGTGAGATCGCACTGCTTGCTAAACCGTGGCCTGCATAACCAGATAGCATAGTGTTCCATGAAATCATATCTTTGTTTCTTATCTCGGTAAAGCACCTCTCTGAAGATTCTATCATCCCACATTTTGCATACATATCAACTAGGCTGTTTCCTACAGGTGTGTGGGAACAAAATCCAAACCGGATGAGACCGGCTTGAACTGACATTCCAACTCTCAAGGCTGCTAATTGTGTTGCTGCGTGTAATAGGTTTACAAATGTGACTGTATTTGGCTGAAAATTCTCAACCCTCATCTGACAAAAGGCGGCAATAGCTTCTTCAGCTTGACCATGGAGTAAATTCCTATTCATCATTATATTCCAAGAAACAGTGGTTTTCTCGAATCCAGAGTTGTCAAACAAGGATTTTGCTGCAGCAAAGGCCTCACATTTGGTGAACATATCGATCAGAGCATGTGCGACGTGTGATTCTGAGTCAAGCCCATGCTTTATAATTTGGCAATAGACACAAGAACCTCGATCATAGTCACTACAGAGAGCACAAGTTTGAAGCATACCAATCATAGTTCCTGAGTCTGGGCATACTCCATGTAACTTCATGTTATTGTACACATCAAATGCTTTATCGATATCATCAATCTTAGTATACCCTTGTGCCAGAACGTTGAATGCTACAGCATCTTTAATTGGCAGTCTTTCAAAAGCTTTGAGTGCAAGAGAAATGAGACCACTTTTAGCATACATTGAGATAATAGCTGTGGCAGTTGCCAACTCAGACTCAATATCAGCCTTTATAGCATAACAATGTATGCTCTTACCCAAACTAGAGGCGGCTATTCCTACGCAAGCCGGAAGTACACTATTCAAAGTTACGGCATTAGGCTTCACATGTATTCTCATCATATCCTTAAACAAAGAGAGAGCATCATTGTGATAACCTGCTTGTTCAAACGAAGCAATCATGGCAGACCAAGAAACTACATCTCTATCTTTAATATTTATGAATAGTTGCTCCGCCATCTCCAACTCATCACATTTGGCATACATACTTATAAGAGATGTTGCAACCGAGACATCACTCATCAAACCTTGTTGCACTACATATTCATGAATTGAAATCCCCTTTACTAAGTCCCCAACATATGCAGCGGCTTGAAGAGCACTTGCTGCAGCTATCTTATTCATTTTAACATTATATTTTCTCATAAGGTCAAACAGATTTAATACGTCCTCAAAGGATCCAGTATGTGCATAAGCTGACATCATTGTACCCCATAAAGAGTCATCCTTGCTCAGCACTTCTTCAAAAACGCGTTCAGCAGCATATAAATCCGTGCATTTGCAATACATATCGATCAGGCCACTAGATAAAGCGAAAGTAAAGCCTTTTTTAATCACAAATCCGTGAAAACATCTACACACATCATTCTTCCCTAGCTTTGAAACCGCAGGGATAAGATTGTAGAGACTAACATGATCAATGTCAATACAACTCAAATGCATATCACGAAACAACCGAAAGGCATCACTGGGACATTCATTTTGGGCCAACCCGGAAACCATAGTGTTCCAAGTAACAATATCCTTCACAGGCATTTTATCGAACACTTGTCTAGCAGAAATCAAATCACCAGCTTTACAATACATTTCAACTAATGCTGTTCCTATATAAACATCAGAATCAAAACCCATCTCAGCAATCAAATTATGAATTCGTAAACCTTCCTCAAAGTCCGTAGCTCCAGCACAGGCTTTCAAAGCAAAAGTGAAAGTGTACTTGTCTGGTTCAATACCTTTGTCTTCTGACATATACCCAAAGAATTGGAGAGCTTCTCTATGTAAACCAGCTCTCGTGTATCCTCTAATCATGGAATTCCACAAGACAACACCTGGGTCTTGAACTGAATCAAAGATAATACGAGAAAGGTCGGGTCTTTGAAAATATGAATAAGCGTTTATGAGCTGGTTATGAGGTTTAATGTCTGAGACGATCAAACTGCCGTGAATTTGAAGAAGAAACCGCAAGTTCTTACATTCTCGGAGCTTATTGATGAGAACAGTGCAGGTCATTGACATTTCACAGTCTATGAAGAGGATCCAAGTACATATATTTTTGGCGGTTTATAACTAAAACCGTTAAAGAGTCTCGGAAACGGTTATTAGACTTTTTAAATTTCTGTTTTCTTACATTAAATTGTATGTATATAATTTTATTAAAAAATTGCCACAATATTTTATCAGAATTCAAAATAATGTTGTTAATGAATGATTGATCATTATAGCATAAGCTCAAGTTTTAGGAAATTTCCTAAGCTCGAATTGTTGCATTGATGATTGATGCCAATGAAACAATAATGTCTATATAATTCAAGCCATGTAGGAGATGTAAGAACATATTGAAATGTCTGAGAATCTAGAGCTCTTGTGGTTTCATTACATAATTTATAATCCTGTTTAAGATTTATTTGTTATTACATCTATTGAAAGCAAGACTCGACAAAATTTTCATTAAGTCTTGTCTACCCTTGCTTGATCTGAGACATCAAAAGGAGATGCTCTATGTATATTGCAGATGAGTCCTCTTCATGCGTTGTGAATCTTCCACATACCAGTTCTGTATCCCATTGACATTAAAGCAAGCTCCCAAACCATGTTTGGAATGCTCAACAAACTGACTTTAGACCCTGGAATTTCAGACCATTTCACAGAGATCTCAACCATTGGAATATTAAAACGCTTGCACAAGTACACCAATTCAACATCAAAGCACCACCTGAGCCGCATTCAAATTCGATAACTCTTACTGATGTTTCTACTGATATTTTATCATTGTCAATTTATTTAATAATGCATACCTTTTCAGATGAATGTTTGTGAAAAGTTTTCTAGCAGCAGCTCTAGTAAACATCTTGAAGCCACACTGGAGAAAAAGAGCAATTACATTAAACAAATGAGTTCAACATGTCTTGGTAAAACCGGGTAATTACATTGAACAAGTGAGTTTTAAGAGTCGAATAAAAAACCACCTGTGTATCTCTAATTCCAGGACCAGCAGCCATCAGAACCACAAGATGGAAACCCTTCATTAGAAAGTTGCGATACCATTTCCTCTGAAATTGATAGACTGAAGTCAATTATCTAAGAAGAATTAGAAAGTCAACATGTATATGCATCTGTGTTGGTAGTACATAGAGAGAGAATGATGTTGTATGTATCTAGAACAGACGTTTGCAAAACTTAACTGTGGCTAAAGCTTTCTCCTCAAGATGAGCACGAGAACCAAATGCAGATACTTGAACATCACCTATTCTAAAATCCATATCCTTAGAAGCTGGATTTCTGATTGAATTTTCTTGTTTAGCTACTGCAAGGATCTAAGAGGCAAGGAGATGAGGAAGTTGTAGTATAGTTTCCAGTTTGTCTGAAATATCAATAGGCAAACACTTAGGGCAAACCTGATTTTCAAGTTTTTCTAGGTCGGTTACTTTAGTAGCTCCATCAGCATCCAACATGAGAAGTAGCTGACCCCGAGAATGCATCATTCCCTATTTAATGCTTTCAAAAAGTAGAAAGCTTCAATTAACTTTTTTTTATAGAATGAGATAGAAAGTATACAGTCTTACTGAGTAGAACTCACTTTTCTTATAGCTTCTCCTTTCCCTTGATTCTTCCCAAGGGGTATAACCCTAATTTTGTCAACTGTGTACTTTCTAACGAAATCAAAAGCTACTCTTTTTGTTCCATCACTACTTCCATCATCAACAATCACCACCTAGAAAGAAGCGAAAAAACGTTTATATGCATACAAGGTTAAAGGAATACAAGTGATTTAGCCTGAGTGACTAGTAATTTGTGGACTTTACTTATTTTCCAATAGAGCTAAATGTATTGGTTATAGGGAGTAGGGACAGTCATAAATACACACCATAACTAAGGTCATATGTATGTAGGTTAAGAATCAACCTTAATGAGATGTAAATAGATAAGAGTAGAATAATGAAAGCTAATTACCTCAAAAGAAAAACTCTGGTCTCTTGATGCCCGGTCTTGAAGGTAACTGCAAACCACATGGAAATTACAAGTATGTCTCGTTAATGTGGATATTCCTATATTTGAAGAGTAGTGAAAGTATAGTAAACTTACTCCATAGTTTCCTGAAGAGCTACAGGAAGTCTAAGCTCTTCGTTAAAAGCTGGAACTATTAATGACAAATACTTTTCGGCAGGATCAGTGATATGAGGGCAAGGAATCTGGATATCTCAGCCAAAAAAAAAATGCCACATATCAATCCAATTTGATAAGGCATGTCAAACTAAATTACGTTTGGGATTCATATATATACATAATTTGATGGAGAAGCATAATCTTTTTAACCAGCAGCTAAATCTTTTTAGCATAATACCCAACTCAACTTTTTAAGCTTCTTCTTAATAAAAACAAAATGCGACATTTGACACATAATGAATATCAAAGCTTTTGTCTTTAAACTTTCATGAATCAAAGAGTCCAAATAGAGCCAATGACTAACTTGTCAGTTTTTTTTGTAAAAGAAAATCTCTGTTTCAAAAACTCTATAAATAACTGATTTTTTAAAGTAGTATCGTGTTCTCTGCCAACACTATAACAGCAAATCCCAGAAAAAAACTAACATCAGATGATGATACCTGTTTTAACGATTTCGGATCCTCGATTGTAGTTACGGTTATCACATCAGAACTGGGAATTATAATAATAATCAAAAACAAATAAATCAATGTGTTCTTAGATAATTAAACAGTCAGTTAATATTATACAAGCTAAACGTACATGTTACTGTGTCTCCTTCTCCATGCTTCAAAACCGACGACGGAGATAAATCCAAAGAAGACGATCAGCAGTACGCAGAGACCAAGTTCCGCGATAGTTAACAGAAAAACCATTGCTGCTCCCCACAAATTTTTAGATCTGCTTTGCTTCACAAGAGAGAGTGGAAGATAATAAATCGAAACAATCCCGTGAAGAATAAGCAAAAGAAAGTTAAAGTTGAATGGATGATTGATCCGTCAAGTGTAATCGTAAAGATGGTTTAAAATTCAATCCCTAAATCCACAATTAAAATGTTGACCTCGATTTTGAACTATTTCGGTTTGACTTTGTGATTTTGTAGCCATTTAGTTGCCGGTTCGTTCGGGTCGTTTACTAAACCGAATTTGCGTCCATCATACGGTTTGGCTTTGTAGTTGTAAAATCATCATAGTTCATAAATATGATTCTACCGCATTACTCTTGCCTACAAATTCGTCAAAGTATTCGTATATTATCTTCTTCGTATTAAGCCTAACCTTGGCTATTATTATATGTTAACCTCAAACAAATTCATATAAAAAAAAAAGACAGCCGCAAAAAAATATTACACTCGAAACAGTCAAACAGATTCAATAGAGCAAAATTTTATGGCCTCTTGATGCCCGCAAAAGAAAAAACACATTTGTACAATCTCTTTAAGGAGCACGAGCACCTTGACTTCTCATCCTCTCGGGTTTGATCCTGCGGCTATAACCACTCTTCTTGTTCATACATCTCTCTGATTCTTGTTCGACTTTGAGATCTAACTGAAGCCTCTTTAAATTCTCAGCACATTGTCTATGCATTCCAGGTGAGAACATTTCAGGACCTTCTTGATTGATCGGAGTGAGATGTCTTTTATGTTTGGAATGCCATTTGGATCTCAGGTAGCTCAATGATCTCCATGGAGGTAACAGCATTGAATTCTGCTTTAAGGAGACTTTAGCTGCATCCACCATTACTTGAAGAAACTGGTTTAGTCTTCCCATGGTTCCTACATAGACCACAGGGAGCGATTCCATTATCCGTTGGTAAGAATCAACAGCTCGAGCGATTTCAAAGTGACTTCTGAAATCAATGTCAATTATTAAACGATCGTCTTGGCCAACATTAGTGTCACTCAATATGATATCTATGTACTCATAGTCTCCTGCAATTTCATTAAAAACATATCAACTCTAAGAACTTTCTATGCAAACAAACAAACACGTAACAGGAAAAATTTAGAAGCGAAAACATACCCCCAGGAACTTTGCCACTGCCTTGCCATTTAGCTGAACAAACAGCAGCATTATATCCAGAAAGTCTTAAGAGCTTTGCGAGATAAAACTTTATGCAACTGGCGTTACATGTATCGGATTTCACAGAGTGAAGATCTTTCTCCTTAATAGTAAGCATCAAGGTACAAACCGCCGAGAGAATCTCAGTTTCGTGTTGAGCTATAGAATACTTGAGAAACTACATGAACAAACAAAATTATCTAATTTAATAAAGTGATCTAAAACTCTTCCATAGAAACCAAAACATTTCGTTGTACCAAATACACAAAACCATATATAGCAACACTATACATAAAGCTACAACTCTTAACAAATCTATGAGACTTGGATTTAGCGTTCAATGATGAAGAAACACAGAACCAAACACAATCAAACATTTCTAATTTCTCTTAACCGTATTCGAGCATCACAACACTAAATTCAATCTCATAGTAATCAACATATAGCTAATATCATCATCATCATCAAGTAAAATATCCACAATTAAACAAGATCGTATTCAAATCAATTAATCTCGAATATTTCAGCTAGTATAAAGATAAATCAAATGATGCGATATTGTGATACCTGAATTTTATCAGAAAGGTAAGAAAGATCTGAAAATCCCGAATCGCTATCGCTGCTACACCAAGAATGAACACCGCTTCCAGCACTACCNCCAATGAGAGAGAGAGGGAGCGCTTGAAGGTTCTCTAACGAAAGAAAAATCGTGGAAGATAGGCAACAAGGAAGATGAAGCGAAGGCGATGTAAATATAATACTCATGTCAAATGACAAAATTACCCTTAATAACTCTAATATTTTACCATTTTGTGTTTCGTTTGTCTTAAGCTGTAACAAACCGAAAATAAAAAACAGAATAACGAATGAGGACGGAGTCTTGGCTAAATGCTAATTATTCGTTTTACCAATTAACTAACATATTAAATATTACAGAGAGTAATAAAGGGTAAACAGGTAATTTAAAAGAAGGTGGCCAAAAAAGAAATTAAAAGTTTGGCTTGGGGACGAAGTTAAGGCGGCTTTATTTACGTTTTTAAATGACTCCAACGAATTAATTTCATATATTTATTACAAAAATAAATGTCTTTTTATTAATATATTTAAAAGTCCTACTATTAATTTTTATATTGATTCATATATTATGGTTTCAAGTTGTCTCATAAACTAGTACAACATTGTTGAGTCATTGATGGATACCTAATTATAGGTTTACTGGGTCACCGTTAACATTTTTTTCTTATAAAATGATATTAGTAATTTTTTTTGTCAAATGTTCTTTTTTAATCCTAAGTCCACTGTTTCAGTCTTTACATTCATCTGATTTGGATTTATTTATTTATTATATTATACCCTAATGTGTGTTTGGGTCCGGATTCCCACTTTATTTTTTTACACTTTCACTTTACATTTTTTTAATATCCATAAATGAAAAGTGAAAGGGGACCAACTCATTTAAAAAAATATTGAGAAACTATTAGAAAAGTACTGGGCTTTACTTGCATTGTCGTTGTTTGGGCTTAGCCCACATAACCAAACTTTGGGCTATACGACCAAAATATTAAACTTTTCTTTTTATTTGTCAACTCAATATTTAAAACTATGTTCTCATAATTTATGGTGGAAAAGTTATATTTTATTTCCAATTTAACAAGATAAAAATATTCATTCGAATGTGTTTTGGATTTTTAGATACTTTGATGCACTAATAAAAAATACATATATGACTACTTAAATATATATATTATTTATTAACATTATATCGAAGTGTAGATGGGTTATATTATACCCATTATAATCATAACAACGAACGATGGATTTTAATTTTAGTTATGCGTGGAAGACACGGCAAGTCCAACAGGTAACTCCGTACGTCAAACTTGTCCAACTCTTAACGAAAAATATATAGAGAAAATAATCTTCTGAAGACAATATGGATTTTAATCTACAAAAGTCCAATTAATACCAAACAGACAACGACATATAAAAAAAAATACGTGACTCATAAATCACAAACCTACCACCTAAGTCAAACTTTATATTCCTATATAATGAATTCGTGATTTTGACTTTACAATATTTTGTATTCATATGTATTATTACTTATTTAAATTCAATAAATACATCTAAAACTTTGAGTCAATTATTTTAACGAGTTCCGTACATAACATCTCGATTTTGGTGTCTGGACAAATAGTGATTAGATTTTTGAAGTTGAATACAAATTTATCATAAATGGTTAAGTGAAAATTCATGGTACAAAACATTTAAATAGACCAACCCAAATTTAACATGTACAACCCAACTTCATGGTAAGTATTTTTCTGCTTACATACACACTCGTCACCAATAAACGTCGAGAGACCAAATCAAATATATTGTGACGACGACACACACATAAATAATCGTTATGTTCCCTGTCTGTTTGTCGTCATCGTTAAACGGTAACAAAAACAGAGCACCCAAACAAGTGATTTGACTAAAAATTTTACTTTTTTCAATCTTCAGAAAAAAGCTGTTGGATATTGCCAAAAAAATAGTGAAGACTATTTAAAAGGGTCCAATAGAATCCAAAGACTTTTATATCTTTTCGCCGAACTATACTACTTTTTTTTTTGTGTGCGTCTATTTGTTTGACTTTATTTCACACGTCCACAAAGACAAAAGAGACCATTCTGAGTCCTCTTCTTCTGGTCATCCCTCGTGCCTCTCATTAAAACCAAACCCTTTTCTTTCTTCTTCCTTCTCCGAACTCTGTTCACATCTCTCTCTTTGTTTTCTTTTTGGCCAAGTGGGTCGAAAGCTTCTATATTTTCTCTCTCTTTCTCCTCCGCCTCCTCACCATTTCCAGCTCAAGCATAGATATTAATAATCAAAACGGGTGAAACGAATCTGTTCTTGACTGATGGGTTCTTGCTTCAGCTCTCGAGTCAAAGCTGACCTATTCCACAGTGGTACCGATCTCTGCAACTGTCATTTTTTCTTGGAATTATGTATCTCTCTGTTTTAATCAATCAGAATTCTTTTGTTTGACAAAAAAAAAAGGAAATTTTGTGTGTGTGTGTTGTTGTATAGGTAAGAGCAGTGATCTTTACGGTCTAAGTCTCTCTANGGCAACCGTCAAAAGCTTCACGTTTAATGAACTTAGACTCGCTACTAGAAACTTCAGACCGGATAGTGTGATCGGAGAAGGTGGATTCGGTTGTGTCTTTAAAGGCTGGTTAGATGAAACAAATCTCACTCCGACTAAACCCGGAACCGGTTTAGTTATCGCAGTTAAAAAGCTTAACAAAGAAGGTTTTCAAGGTCACCGTGAATGGCTGGTACAGTAATATTTTCCTCAAACTTGGAGTTATATGTTGTGTGTGTGTATCTGATCTGTTATGTTCTGTTCTGTTCTGTTTTGTTTTGATGCAGACAGAGATCAACTACTTGGGACAATTTAGTCACCCAAATCTTGTTAAACTGATCGGTTATTGCTTAGAAGATGACCACCGTCTTCTTGTCTACGAGTTTATGCAAAAAGGAAGTCTTGAGAATCATTTATTCGGAAGTGAGTCTCACGGATCATCTTATCTTTATCAAATCTATCTTTTTTGTCATTGTTCTGATGGAAATGGTTTTGAAGCAGGAGGTACATATTTCAAGCCACTCCCATGGGTTCTACGGGTCAAGGTTGCTCTTGATTCAGCAAAAGGGATTGCTTTTCTTCACAGCGACCCGGTTAAAGTGATATACCGAGACATCAAAGCCTCGAACATCTTACTCGATACGGTATGTAGAGAAATACATATCCAGAGAATAAGATGTGTCACTTATCTTTACTGATGACTTTGTTTCTCTTAACAGGACTATAATGCAAAACTATCTGACTTTGGACTAGCTAGGGACGGTCCAGAGGGAGATCTAAGCTATGTTAGTACAAGAATTATGGGTACATATGGCTACGCCGCTCCCGAGTATATGTCAACAGGTAAAAAATCTACTAATATGAAGCTACCTATATGGTTTGAATCCTTGTTTCATCTCTCTATTTGTGTATCCTTTCAGGTCACTTAAATGCCAGAAGCGATGTATACAGTTTCGGAGTTGTGCTTTTAGAGATTTTATCTGGTAAACAAGCATTGGACCATAATAGGCCAGCTAAAGAAGAGAATCTTGTGGAGTGGGCTAGACCATACTTCACAAGCAAACGCAAGGTTCTCCAAATTGTGGACCCTCGCTTAGAGACTCAGTACCTACCTGAAGAAGCTGTGAGACTCGCGAGTATTGCAGTGCAATGTCTCTCATCTGAACCAAAGTCTCGCCCGACAATGGACCAAGTTGTCCGTGGCTTGCAACAACTTCATGACAACTTGGGAAAACCAACTCAGACCGATCCGGTTAAGGATAACAAGAAACTTGGTTTTAAAACAGGTTATAAGTCATCCGAAAAAGGGTTTACACGAAATCCTTTTGGCAAGCACCATGTGTAAGCCTTTCTTTAGATTCGGGTCAATATGGTAATTGGATTATATGATGGACAATTTTTCCAGGGGGTAGTTGAAACTGCAGATATCCGTTAGGACGGGTTGAATACGGGTCTGAACAAACCGTGCCGGGTCGAGAATGGTAATGGTGGATACATTAAATTTTCCGGTTACATGTATTACCCTATTGGCTTTCACTTGGGTAATTTTTTTCCTTTGTTGTAACACTCCTGTATTTGTTCATAAATATTTGATGTAGAAATTTTCCTATATCTTCGGTTTTGAATGACACAAGTTATTGACTACTGTAATTTTCACAAAAGATCACTTATTGTAGGTTTTTGAGGGAAATTATACAAAATTTATGGTTTAGTTTGAATTATTTTTTTAAATAGACAAAATTTTGAAATGTCAATTAAACCCAACCATGAAGCAAATGGAAATCTTTGAAATTAATAAGCATATAGTAAAGCGAAATACAACCGGTTTTACAATTTTGGTCTAGCTAGGTCCAAATTTGGGATTACGGTTTAGTGAAATGCGAGTCAAAGAGTAAGGAAGCGGAATCAATAATTTCAAATCAAACAATGTGTGTCGTTTCTTTCTTTTGTGTTTGAACTGTGTGACGTTTTTTGGCTTATCCGCTTAGTGAACAAAACTACTTCGACTTGTATGTTGCAGAGACAGGTTTTAGCCGCAGAGGAAAGGGTTTACGACTTTACTCTGTCTTCTTCGAACTTCTGAGTGATCGAAGCTATGATGACGACAACAACCAATACTATGGCTGTGCTTCAAAACCTTGTCTTCTCTGTTCCAGTCTCTCGTATGGTAATCCGCCGTCACTCCATTACGACAGCCGCCGTAACCTCCATGGCCACAACTATCGTACCGTCTCCGAAACCGGCTTCTACCAAACCGGCGCGTACTCCACACGTGAACTCACAGGTTCTTCTCGGAATGTCTGAGCCTGAGCTTCAACAACTCGCTATCAATCTCGGCCAAGTAAGTATCAGATTATTTCAAACTAAGAGTTGAAAAGGAAAGATTTTTGTTGATTTAGCAGAGAAAAATCCAAATTTTCAGGAAGGATACAGAGGAAAGCAGCTCCATCATCTCATTTATAAGAGGAAGGTTAATAAAGTTGAAGACTTTAGCAATTGTAAGTAATTCTTACCAAGTTCTAAATTTTAATTTTGAAAATTTTCATCTTTCTTGACATTTAAATGCAATTTCATTTATGCTAAAAGTGCCACAAACGTTTCGTAAAGAACTAGTGGATGGTGGATTTAAGGTAGGAAGATCACCCATTTTCCAAACTGTTACTGCCACTGATGGTACCATTAAGGTAACTTTGGAAATGTTGAGAGTTCTTTTGCTCAAGTTATTGTTTTTTGACTAGTGTTTATGGTTTGTTGTTGTTATCTTAAAGTTGCTGCTTAAGCTTGAAGATAACCTATTGATTGAAACTGTTGGTATACCAGTCCAAGAGGAGAAAGGTATAACACGCCTCACTGCTTGTGTCTCTTCCCAGGTGAATCTCACTTTCTTAATTGCTAGAGATTTTGTTTTTGGCTTTGCATAATTGAGTTTTCAAACTGATGTTTTCTGCTTTAGGTTGGATGTCCACTGCGTTGCTCGTTTTGTGCAACGGGAAAAGGAGGGTTTTCGAGAAATCTTCAGCGACATGAAATTATTGAGCAGGTTTACTTCTATACTACCTCTTGTTTTCTGCAGCTTACGGATTATGTTAAATGAAATAATTTTGAAGGAAGATTCTTATGGTGTAATAATTAGAAAGACAGCATGATACTGATTAACGAATTGGTGTTTTGGTTCCAAGATAAGACACTTAGGATACTCTCTTGAGTATAATACCTTATTCAATAGCTTAAAGAAGATTATCATTATATTATATCTTGTTTTTCATCATAGAGATGCTTAAAGCAGTATTTAGTAACAGGTGTTAGATCCCATTGAAGACCCGAAAGAAGGAATACTTAGTATAATGTAAATGTGGATTGTGTTTTCAAATGTGTAGGTGTTGGCTATTGAGGATGTGTTCAAGCACAGGGTGACTAATGTGGTTTTCATGGGAATGGGTGAACCAATGTTAAACCTAAAGTCTGTACTCGATGCTCATCGTTGTCTGAACAAGGTAATATTTGCCATTTTTACATGGTTCTGTCTTCTGTGTGGCAATGAATCAAGTTCTTGCTAAGTGTCTTTGACCACAAAAAACATGTTTGAAGCATTAATATGACACAGCAACTCACTCATGATATGCTTTTCATTTACCTAGGACATTGAAATCGGTCAACGGATGATAACAATATCGACAGTAGGTGTTCCAAACACAATCAAGAAGCTTGCCTCTCATAAGCTTCAGTCGACTTTAGCTGTCAGGTGCTTCCTCACTTTCAAGTTTTATTCATGTGTTACTCAGCTTTCTTTGGTCAGGCGAATATCGCAAACATAACATAAAAATCTTATTTTCAATCATGTTATCATCTCTGTGATTGCCATATTTTATAATAATTATGTAATCATTCTTGAGATTTGCTTGTGGTGAATCAGCTTACATGCCCCAAACCAGAGTCTCAGGGAGAAAATTGTCCCAAGTGCCAAGGCTTATCCGCTAGAAGCAATCATGAAGGACTGTCGTGATTACTTCCAAGAAACAAGTAGACGTGTCTCATTCGAATATGCTCTCCTAGGTGATTAACATAATTGCATATTTGTCTCCCTCACTATAGATCATGTACTTTAACAGAAGTTCATAAATGATGATTGCAGCTGGAGTTAATGATCAAGTTGAGCATGCGGTTGAACTCGCGGAGCTACTCCGTGAATGGGGTAAAACTTATCACGTAAATTTGATACCTTACAACCCGATCGAAGGGTCAGAGTACAAACGACCTTACAAGAAAGCGGTAGGTTAAGCCGTTATTCAGTTTTCGGTTTGGTATTTGGATTAAAAACTTGCATAATATTTGCTTTTATCAACAAATTGTGCAGGTACTAGCGTTTGCAGCTGCGTTAGAGTCACGTAAGATAACATCAAGTGTAAGACAAACAAGAGGGCTTGACGCAAGTGCTGCTTGTGGGCAACTGAGGAATAAGTTTCAGAAAAGTCCTTTACTCGCTGAGATGGATAGTGAAGAGTCTCAGCCAGATGCAGAAGCTGTCGCGTGTTGATGTCCTGCCACTGAATGGCTCTGTTCAACTTTGTTATGAAGAGAAGACTTGGTGATGAATAGTGGAAATTGCCATTATTGTTGGTAAGTGCAACAGAGAATGAAAGAGATTGAAGCAGGTTTGAGAAGTGACGACTTCGACTATAGCTTTATAGGTTTGGTGTATAACGTATGTGATGTATACTTCTAAGGAGTGTTACTCAATTAATGATGTTAAGAGACTAAGGCCCCGTTCGTTTCTTCGTCCAAATGCTGCATCTAGATGCAGATGCAGATGTTAGTATCTGGATGCAGATGTTAGATGTTGTTCGTTTATGTATTTGAGATTTGTATCTAAATATCACATCTGAATGCTATTTTGTTCGTTTTAGCATCTGTAATTATATCCAGATGCAACTAATAGAAAATGATTAAAAAGGACAATTGTTTTACTAATAAACAATGTCTAACTATTTAAATTATATAATTATTAATAATTAT
>KE157552.1:88205-101955 GCA_000411055.1 Leavenworthia alabamica
TTTTAGACTTTTGGATTTTGAGATGCAGATGCAGCATCTGGAAGCTCATTTTTTTAGCATCTCAAATATCTCATTTCAGCATCTCAAATATCTCATTTCAGCATCTGGATGCAAAATTATATGAAAAAAACGAACAACATCTGAGCGTTTGCATCCAGATATTGCATCTGGATGAGGAAACGAACAGGGACTAAATTATAAAATTTTGAAATGAATTTTAATAGTGTATAGTTCAAAGGTATGTTTTATTTGTGATGCAATTCAATTGTTTGTGTGATTACATTTCACATGAGAATGATCTAATGTGTTAATTTCCCAAAACATGTTCCATTATTAGTTCCAATTGTAACTGAGATTTTTTTTTATATATTAACTGAGATTTCCCAAAACTGTTTTCCAACGAACCGAAAAACAGAGTAGAGGAGTTTAATTATTAACACAAACATCATTATTATATATTAACTAATAAGATCAGATTAGTCTCTATGGTGATGAGATTCACGTATGCCCACCTCTAAAAAACTATGTTTATAGTTAGTTGTAATAACAAGTCTTTTGTCTTTTTTATTTTTCCAGCGAGTCTCATGTGACTTACATAATCCATTAACAACCTCAAGTCACCTTAACAAAAGTCAACAACTGTTCCAATCTTGTTTAAATAATGTAACTAATCTCTTAGTTCAATTCTCCGACCGACCCTTTTAATGACTCTCACGTTTCTGTCTAATCATTTATACCTATCTCATTCTCTACTTACACCTATTTAGTTTTTTCTTATGTTTCTCTAAACTCATAAACGTATGAAATTTGAAGAACTCCTCATGGAAGCTTCAGAGCTACACAGTAGTAATAGTAACAAGAGACATGAATTAGAGGAAGGGGTAAGGCTTATTAACTCACCTTAAAATATTGGTTCTAATAATCACTTAAATGATTTTGAATGTGTTTGTTTATACAGGTGATGTATCTAAAAGAGAAATTAGAGGAAGAAGAAGCAGTGAGTAGAACTCTACAAGCTGCTTTCAATGGCTCTATTGTTTCTCTCCCAAGTCTTTCCTCATTGTTGCTTCCACCTCAGGTAAATTCTTACACATACTCACTAAACTTTAGTTATGTCTTAATGATCAAACAACTAAGAGATTTTATTTTCTGATAGCTTTCAGAGCTTATACAAGAATTAGCTATAGTGGATGCAGAGATTCTTTATTTAGATAGAAAAATAGAGGAGCTGAAGCTTAAACTGTACTACGAACAGAAACAAACGCAAGAGATGACTGAGCAGAAGAGAACATTGTGTAGACAGAATCATGTGAGACATAATAGTTTACGACTAAGACATGATCTTCATCAACGATCTTTGTCACATTACTACCAACGTTCTACACTAGACACAGCCTTAAGTTCTCACTCTAGGCTCTCAGTTTCTTATGCTCCTGATTTCTTGGATGCTACTTCTTCAAGTGACTTCACAGGTATGTATCTGTAACCTAACTGACACTCGTTAAAATTAGAAAAATAACAATTGAAAGAGAAATATTTCAGTAATGAGTTTTGTGCGCAGATGAACTTGATAGAGTATCGAGAATGCAAATGGGGAGACTGAGTAAAGGACTTCGACTTGTGGAAGCGAAGACCATAGACGATCCAAATGATGTATCTGAACAGCTTATAAACTGCCTCATAAACATTTACTTGGAACTCAATCATGTTTCATCAAAGACCAAAGGTGATGTTGGTGCGTTTTCTAGAAGGCCATCTTCATGTAGTCGGAAACCAAACACATGTAGTTATTATCAGAATGCAATGAACTTTGATCCTTATGGTGTATTAGTAGACTCAAGTGGAGGTGTCACCAGAGACATTGGCCCTTACAAGAACTTCATCCACATTTCAAGAAGTTCCATTGATGTGACACGTTTTACTCATTATTGTTCACCGGCTGTTCCACGCCTAAGGTTTTTAAAAAGATCTCATCAGATAATATGATTCTTGATGAACTCATTTTATCGACATTCTATGTGTGTTGACAGTGTTTTGATGGAGAAACTATCAGAAGTGGATTTGAGTTTCTTGACCTACAAGCAAAAACTTGCGTTTTGGATTAATATCTACAACGCTTGTATCATGCATGTAAAGAAACATTTCAGAACACAACTTTAATATCACACAAAACTTGAACACAAAAACAAAACACTTTCTATGTTTCAATTACAGGCATTTATTGAATATGGGTTACCTTCGTCTCACAATAGACTACTTACCTTGATGAACAAGGTAGGTTTTTAGATCAGCAAAGAACTCTAATGTTTTTATTAAACGTTATGATTCTTTTTGTATTATCTTTTTGGCAGGCTTCACTCAACGTTGGTGGCATAGTCCTCAACGCTTTGGCGATTGAACATTTCGTATTGCGACATCCTTGTGAACCAGAACATGTAAGTGCATGCATTTCATATCAATTCCTACCTATAATAATAGAATCAATTACTACAAGAAGCTAAACAATATATCTTCATGAAAGGACTCGCTTGATGAGAAAGAAACTCTCCTAAGACACACCTATGGTTTAGGTTATTCAGAACCCAACGTGACATTTGCGCTTTGCCGTGGAAGTTGGTCTTCACCAGCAGTAAGTGTACATATTAACATACTTTACCTTGATGAATGTACATTCTTGAGGGTTATATATATATGGATGATGACATTGATATTCATATGCAGCTTAGAGTCTATACACCAGATGAGGTGGTGAATGATTTAGGAAGAGCAAGAGTGGAGTACTTAGAAGCTTCTGTGGGTGTTTCAAGCAAGAAAAAGATTGTGGTTCCACAGCTTCTACAATGGCATATGAAAGATTTTGCAGATGATATTGAATCTCTTTTGGAATGGATTTATAGCCAGTTGCCTCGATCAGGGAACCTAAAAGGCATGATTATGGAATGTTTAAAGAGAAAATCAAAAGTTCCTTTAGCTAAAATGGTTGAGATCCAAACATATAGACATGAGTTTCGTTATCTATTGTCATTGTAAATATGAGAGATCAATATGTATAATAGAATAATAATAATAATAATAATTAGTAATTTCACTCTCGTTTTTTTTAACTTAAGATAAATAAAATGAAAATTTATGTAGACAGCTTAACAAAATAAACGAGACAAATTTAAAATTTTCCAAATTAAAATGATTGAACAAGAGTATAAAAAAACATTCTCCCTCTTTATAATTCTTGAACTAGTTTTTTTCAATAAAACTTTAACTGGTTTAACTCTAGATGAGGACATAAAGCTGTCACAAATACAACTGAACAAAGTCAATAAGTCATGGATAAAAGCGAGAAGATGTGTCAACCATTCACACTAATTTGCAAGACTTGACTCCAATGGTTTCATTCAGATCAAACCTTTTTAAAGAGAAATAATATAAATGAGAAAATTATAGAATACTATGGAAATGAGTATAAACTTTAGCCAAATTTGTAAGTGGAGAAGACATGTTCCGTTCATATCACCGAAAAGGAAAATTAAATAGGCAGACTTGTGGACTTATGTTATGTTTGCATCAAATGCTGTCGGAAATAATTTTATTTGTTTTTGTTTTATTCATCGGTCAAAAAATCAATCCCACTAATTAAAAGACTTTTTAATGGACCAAAAGCCATTGAATGATTCTTGTTACTTGTTCTACTACACTACCAAATCTAAGTGGGATCCTCGTGGATCTAATACTAACAAACAAACATTAACTTCGCTTTTAATAAATAAAAATGAGCCAGGAGATTAGTATATAATATATTAATAGTATCATAATACAACCATGCTTTAGATTACACGAAATTAAAACGTTACAACCCAACCATGTAATTATGTAAATAGTACTTTAATAGCTGCGGGCTGTTAAAAAATTTTCTCACAGCCACTTCAGCTACTCTCTTTCCCTTTTTCCCATTTATAACACCAACTCACACAATTAAAAAACCAAACCCAAAAAAAACATTTAAAAAAAAGAAAAGTAAACACACACAAAAGTCAAAAAAAAAAAAAAAGGAATCACGAAATTAGCGGAGAGCTTTGTTATGTCTCGAACCACTTTAATTTTTCGGTTTCCCCCAAATTGAGTGTCTCGATACTCTTATTACACCCTGAAATTCTTCCCGACAAAAGTTTGACCAAACTGCCAGTTAGAAGGAACTATGTTCCATGAAGTAGAGGTTCTACGGTCACTGCCTGTGACACGGAAGGAGAGTGACTGACCAACCAAAACAGCATTAGATTGCCAGTTTTGTCCCCAGTTTCTGCTTAAACTCATCCAACCAGTCCGTGATCCTTTCACACTTGTTCTGACGATGTCTCCTGCTCCTGCCACGTTAGTGATTAGAACCAAGTTGAAGTAACGGTGACCGTTGATTGTGAACCTTATTCCTCCTCTCTTTCTACAAGGCACCCTACAAAAGCAAACCAACATTTCACACTCGTTTACATGTTCAAATCTTTTGACTAGTTAATGATTTATTTATTTGCGCATTAGAGACACCAACAATAATTAAAATCAAATTTTCTTCTAACCAAAACAGAGTCAAAAATTTGGATTTTTAAGATAAATTTAACTAAGAAATGTTTAAATATTAGTGTAAATATTTAAGAATAGTTGATAACTAAAAAGTATAATTTAGTAAGGTAAAAAAAGGTCAAATAGGTTGAAAAAAATATTATAAATTTCTTCAATTATTTTTAAAATTTTGGATAATTGTGGTCTTAGTGCTAAGGCTCTAAGATGGTACCTGCGGTATGAGACGGGGACAATGCCAGCGCGATACTGAGCAATCTTGAGGAAGACAGGCATGGCTAGGTCAAAGTGTTCACGTGGTGGGTTGCACCATCCTCCATTGTCGCTGGGTTGGGCCAAGTTTGGTGGGCAGAAATTGGTAGCGGTGATGAGGATCGAAGGACTACCTGAATGGCACCATTGAGGGTCGTTGGCGCATTTTAGCTCAAAGCATGCTCCACAACTCATACCGTTGTTAAACAGCGCCGTGCTCAAAGCAGCTGTGTTTGTCCCATAGCCTTGGCTGTATAGATTCCCGTAACCACAAGCTCCTCCTATAATTAAACCCATTTTGTTAAAAAAAATTTTAAAATTTTTTACTCTTTTTATAAAGTATTTATGTTCTGTTTTTGTGGACTAACCCATAGTGCCGGAGGCGTCGCTGCCACCGTAAAAAGTTGCATGAGCATTTTGCCAGCCACCACCGGAGTAAACACCGGGGATTCTAGCGTCGGTGAAGCTAAAAAGGACAAATGTAGTAAAAAGAATTACTAGTGTAGTATCCATTTTGGTTACAAAAAGGGTTTCTAAATTACTGAGGAAGAAGAAACAAGTGAGGGTAAAAGAGAAGATGGAGAAAGAACAAGAGCTCTTTCAAGCTTGTGCTCTTGTTAAAAGAAGAGTTATGTTTTAGAGGATGGTGGAGGAAGAAGAAGTGAGGTTCGGTATTTATGGAGGGAAGTAAACACCAAAGTTAGAGTAAGTGAGTGAGATTATGAGATATTATTGGCTAATTCTTATTATTATTTTTTTGTCAAAATTTAAACATTAAAAAATTAGATTAATAAGTCTACGTAAGGTGGAGGTGGGTTTGTAACCGTTTGGTCATGTTTTTTTAATTTTTATATAATTTAATTTTTTGATAGATAATATCAATAGTAACAAATGTTCTTTCTCATTGAATTTTGGATCTAAAAATTATGTGTGAGTGAGAAACTTTCGACAAAAGAAAACCGAGTTGACTTTATATGATGCATTTCATACTTATGATGAGCGTTTTTTTGGTGTGTTTATGCAAATTTATATTGTTTGTTTTGCTGACCAAATGCAAACACAAGCCTTGTCTTTTGACTATGCTCGCTTTTTCACTTCCTTGCGACGGGTAGTCTAGTTCAAAGGTTTTTTCTTCAATTCATAAATAATACTACGATTTTCATTACATTTATTAATAAATTTTGGAATAAATAAAAACGAAATAATGAACAATTCATGTTCCTTCCGTTTTATAATATTATTTGATTTTTTAATTTTTGAGTGTTTTATAATATTTAATTTTTTATTATTATTTAATGAAATTATAAATTAAAATAAAATTAACAAATATTAAATAGATAGTTAAAAGATATTAATTATTTAAAATTTTGAGTAAATATATAATTAAAATAAAAATCTTTTAAGTTTTTTAAGTTTTGTATGTAAAAATTAGAAAATCAAATATTATAAAACATATGTAGCTGTAAATATTTAAATGTGTGTAATATATAAGGAAACGTTCACACAAATATTTAAATGTGTGTAACTTTTTTTTATCCGGAAATTTCTGACTTGTCAAATACATCATCCAATAAACATAAGCGTTATTAGTTATAAAGGAAACAAGTGTGAGTATAATTACTAATTGGGTTTTAAAAAAGGAAAAAGAAATTTGGTTTGCTTAAAAAACAAGTTGTAGCATCAATCACGAACGGATTTAGCTAAGCTGAACAGTAACACCATCATTACTTCTTTACCTTTTTTTTGGTCCTTGACTCTTTTTATATTTTCATGTGTCATTATTTTTTGTTTTTCCTAAATTCCAAAACTCACACAAATCTTTAGATCAGGGGAGTAGAGCAAGATAAATGTAACGTCTAAACTCATAATCTGACGGGACTCTCCATTCAACAAAATTGAGCGACCGGATCAGTTACCACTTACCACTACTTTTACATTTTTTAATACATCTTTAGTTCTGCCAATAAAAAGAAAAACCAAAACCTTGATTTATGTTTCGAATACATTTCTTTTTAATTTTTTGTAGTTTTTTAATCGATTGCCGCTAATTATTTACCGTCAAATTCAAGAGACTCCCACTTACATAGAAAAAGTGAATTTTAATTTTTTTTTTATTAAAACAAGTTTTAAAAAAATAAAAGAGAAAAAATAAAAAGGGTCCCATATTGTCCGCATTCATCGGGCCACGTATTGCGCCGTGCATTAGCCGTACGTAAAGTGATACACAATACCCGACTCGTTTATCTCTCGGACCTATTCAGTCAATGTTCAAAGATTTACATTTAGAGAGCAAGCTTCGTTCACTTCTTAGTTCTCACGTGATAAAGTCAAAGGTCTATATCTCCCTCCACTCTACCATTCAACATTTTTACCCATCCCTATATATTAAATACTTTATAAAAAGCATTACGAAGATGGATCCAAGAAATTAATTTAAAAAAATAAACATATATTTAGTTGAAAATTTAAGAAGTAATAGACGACTTTTTTTGTTACTATTTTTTCTAAATCACCTTGGTTCAAAATTGAACTACAACTCTAGACTTCTTAGCTTTTGTAATTTGGCTACATGTTTATTTATTTATTTTGAGAAACGAACATGCATACACTAACTTTAGCCTTTATGCTGCGGCGCGCCACCATCATCAAAAGCGTCAAAACCAAAGTGAGAAAAAAAAAAGATCACAGTTACAAGTTAATATCGTTAGTTTCCCTAGTTTTTTAAATATTCAATATAATTATTTAATTTAGAAAATCAAATAAAAACTAGAGAAATATTTGGAATTAATAATTGTGAAAAGAGGAAAACAGTTAGAGACGGTGACCGTGAGAACAGGTTGTCAAAGAGTAATATAGAGATGACAAGGCATATCTATGCACCAACCAGATCTTCTTATATCTGCCACATCATTTCCAAATCTTCTTTTATCAGCCACGTCAGCCTAATCCCAATCTTTGATCGGATTTGTTTGGTTACCGACGATTTAATTCATCTCTTCCTCGAGGCGATACGTGGACAAATCTAGCTATGTGAATTGCATAAAGATTATACACGTATGCTTAGGTATATGCGTGCGTCATGTTTATGAACTCAAATTATTTAATAAAATGTTTAAGAGGTTAATTTTGATGAAAAATGTATTTACCTCAAAGTCAGGATACCAAGACAAAAAATGTTAATATGTCTATGGGGTGATTAGGTAATTAAGTATCCGAGTCTTAATTAAGACCTATACTTGTAGATGTTTTAGTTTTGGTTTTTGATTCTACTTCAGACAAAGTTGATGTAGGTCTTGCCCAATTTTGGATTATTGAGTTCGAGCCAAATAATTTATCTAAACTAGTATTTGGGAATTTCTACCAAACATATGTTCACCTCCGGATTTTTCGGATTTTTGACTAGGACACTATCGTAAGTGAAGAATATAATATATATGTTTAATTTGTAATCCCAAATTAACCATAATAAACTAACCTTTATATATTCATTGATAAATGTAGTCTAGTAACAATACTAGCAAATATACAATATGCTAAATTTATCTTTATACATTCAAAGTAGTCCCTGCAGCGTGGTGGTAAAAGTAACAATTTTCAGAATTATTATTGTTTGTATACCTCTATTATTTATATGCAAATCCAAAACACACATGCATAGAAGCTTGAGACTACAAATACACTTGCATGTGAATTGAGTATCTACCACTCCTTTCCCAACGAATTCACGTCTTTACATTTATTGAGAACATTTAGTAACGTTTCTTATATATATAACTATACTTTTTCAATTCAATGTTATATTCTAGATGGTAACTATATTTTTTACCTTTTGTTTTATTCATGTTATGCAATCTTCTAAACCGTTTTCGTTAATAAATGTTAAGGTATTCTCTTTATTTTTTGTTACCCATTTTTTTCTCCTTAAAATAGCTTTCAAATAGATCATAATACACGTACATATATATATATAAATAATGTGTATGTACTTTAAAATGACACTTAAAATTTGTTTAAATTCAACATGATGGTTTTGCTCATTAAATACTACTTAAGAAGGTTTGATGTCAAGAAAGACGTAAAACAAAAGTACGTGTAGATTGCTAATTCACCTACATTCAAGCAACATGTACAATCATTACCAAAATATTTTATTAGTGAGATTATACTAACCGTGAATCTAATTTATGGATTCTTATACTAATAAATAATATAATTACATAGAATAGTTTTTCGTTGCTGAAAAATAAATTATATATAATAATATCGTCGGTCATCCGACATACTTCTATGAGAACGAAACTTTCTTTATGTCCCCTTCCCCCATCTAGTTTGACGACTTAAAATCATCTAAAATGTTATAGTTTCCACATATATTGTTGATCTAATTTTATTTTCACTCTCATTGAAGTGCATGCAGTGAGACTAAAGAGTAAAACCTACTCAAATATGGACATTTTGAACATAATCTTATACGATAGATGTGGACATTAATAATGAGTTGATATAAGTGGGAGTAAGAGAATTTGTTATTGTCTAGAAATGTAATTGAGACATTGAGACCACACACTATGTCCACAATCGCATAGCAAGAAAGATTCCTCTTTGAAAGCTAGCAACAAAAACAAGGAGAGTTACTGTTATTTCTTTCAAAAACTAAATAAAAAATATTTATCTTTATTTTATTTACTATTTGTATTTAATGTGTTTTCTAGATGAATTAAGTTAGAGTTTTTAGGTTAATAATACTATACACACATCGTTGAAATTTTAAAATGTTCACTAATTATCAAAGTTGAGTTATTCTTTTTTTATGTTAATTATTTTCAATATTAATTCGTTTTAAGAAAAAACTATCATTTGTTACTTTTTTTTTTGTTAATAATATCATATGTTACTTAGTCAAGCATTTTTCCATTTATTTTGATATATTGGCTTGCATTATGAGTTAATTATTTTTTAGTTAAAATATTGATGCTCTTCCGATCTATGAGATAAAGCATTACAGTAGTTTACAGCGACTTCAAATCATTAATGGAAGTTTTGGGACAAGCTACATATTGAGTTTCTGTGTCTAAAAAAGAAGTGGGTTCCTTTGAAACGCCCACGTCACGTCATAAGAACAAAAAAGAATTCAAAATGGCAAACACGTCATGTAGAGACTGGCGGTGTCAAAGGATTATAGAGGATGGACCTCGTGGCTATATATGCTTAAAAGTGTTTTTAGATTTCATAATTTACGTCGTTGGTTTCATTAGAGTTTAGTCAACAATGAAGCTACAAAGGAAAATGTTCAGTCAACAATGAATTTGAAACAATCGTACGTTTGATAAGTGTTAATTTGATTACTAATATAGTTTCTTTCGCGCATGCTACCTAATTTGAAGCTCTAGCAAAGAAAAAAAGACTGATATATAGCGTAATCAATCATTTAATAAAAACCCTTAATTTAAGGTTAAGTGATTGGACCAAAAGGGACCATTGGTAAATTAATGTCTCCTCTTTACATGCATCGATGTCTCGCACTCATGCTTATTAGGTTTTACGCAACACTCTCTTTTTCCCAAAGATTAGATCTCAAGTTTTGTCACGCACAGCAAAATTTGGAATCCTATATATTTGTTTCACCTTTTTCATTTCATTGGATTCCTATATATATTTATATTTAAATGGGTAACAGCTGATAAATAATTTCTAACAATATTGTATTTATTAATAAAGTTTTGATCACATATATTATTCTTTGAGTAATACCAAAATACTGTTCCTCTAGAAAATATGAGAAAGCGAGTGACTTTCCATATGGCCTACTGACATACTGACACTGTTTACTAGTATTGGGAGTTCGGAATCGTCAGTTCGGTTCGGTTTATAGTAGTCGATAGTCGATTTTTTTAAAATTTATAAAACTCACCGTTTTAGACCGAATAAGCACATCGGTTCGCTTTGCTTCGTTATTCAGTTTTTTTTTAAATTATAAAATTTACCTTTTAAGACCGAATAAACACATTGGTTCGGTTTGATTTTTAAAAGTGTTACTTGATTTAGTTTGAATATTAAAGCATCTTCGATCAGTTTAGTTCTAGATATTAAAACATCTCCGATCGGTTATTATATTTCATTTTTAATTCGGTTCTAAAATAAAAATAACAATTTATTTTAATTTTTTAATTTATTTGAGTTATTCCGGTTTGATTTGATTTTAAAAATAAATCAAACATATAAAAATTAAATTAAAATAAAAAACAGAAAAAGTAAAAAAAAACATTAAAAATAAAAATAAAATAAAAAAATATCGGTTTATTCGGTTGTCGGTTCGATTCGAAATTCGGTTTTTAAAAAATTTGAAAAACCCACAGTTTAAAACAAAATAAACAAATCGGTTCGGTTCGATTTTCATTTTTTAAATTCAAATCGGTTCGATATATTCGGTTTGATTTTTATGCCCAGAACTACTGTTTACTGTTATAGTAAATGGTTCCATATTTTTCTAATCAGTCTATACTTGTTTGTGTCTAAAATAATCTGAAAGTGTTTGAGTTCCGGTTTTAATGAGATTAATTAGAACAATTTTATTCCCTTTATCTGGTAATATTATTCACGTACATTCTATCACTACACTAAATGACTTTTTTAAAAAAAATTTATATTGTAGTATTACTAAGAATATCTGAATAATTTTTATATGACTCTAGCATAAGCAAGTACGACGTTGTTGCTTAAGAAAGAAGCCAAGTTATATAGGACATTTGCTTTATCTTGAAAAAGTACCTATCAAACTAACTTAACCTCCATCTCAAAGGTGATGATGTATTTCGTATATAAAATTATAGTATTATATTACAATTAGGACTTTAATTATGAAAAAATATTGTTATTGATCGTGAGTCGTGACCTTCTATGGACGTGTATTACTCTTCTCTTCCAAGTAATATTATAAGATGTATGTATAGTGTATAATATCTTTAAGCACTATTTTGTGTTAATATAATAACAAATAATTCTGGACTTATCTGTGTCTTTGTGACAAAAGCCCAAGTAGAAAAAAATGAAAATGTTTGAGAAGAAAAATGCAAACAACACATAAATGCTATATAATATGGCCCACGAAAAGGAGTTTATCTCATTAGAATGAAACAAAAACAATTCAAATAAAGCCCAAACATCCAACGAACAATGGAGGTTATAAATTATTTATTTATAAATTAAATAACTCGAGTCAATAAAGCAAATATGAGTATCAAATTTTAAGTAGGCTTCCGGTTGTGTTTAGTTTTCCTTATTGGGTTAGCTTCAATTTAACCAAGATAAACCAAACTCATCAAAGTGATGCATCTGATTCTGAAATCAAATCAGATGGTGCAATTGAGATGACATATTTTGTCAAAAAAGAAAATGAAGTAAGTAAATAACTTACGTGGTGAAATGTAGACCAAAGAAGCCGTTCTTTTATATATTTAATATTTTTCTTCTTTTCATCTATACAAATCGTAGAAGAAATAAACTATTAGCCTCAGAGGCTCTCATTTCTATGTAGAAGCGATGTCTTTAAGTAACCGAAGATGATGCAATGTTTCTTAAACGGTCAAATGAGAGCTCGTTCATCGATATTAGTCTTTCCATATTTACTTAGCTTCTACCATCAGTTTCACGTACATGAACATAAGCCGAACAAAGGGAAATCTCACTTTCTACTATAGTATTATCAATTGCAACACTGAGTACGTAAAAGCTATGAAATTAATATTAGTACAAAGAATACGAATACATTAACATTTTATACGTAGACAGATTTAAATGCTGTCCAAAGAGCAAACCGTTTATTCATAAAAGTCTCTTCATAGACATATAAAAAATTCTACAAACACAAGATCACAAAATAATGCCTCAAATTAAAACCTAACTCAATAACTTTTTTTTTTTGGAATTTGATTGAATTACATGTTTTCAAATTTCAATATCAAGGATGTAAAAAAAAAGTGAATGCCCGTTATTAAATAAATAAATATAAACTTCATAAAAAATGTAATACCTCGTGGCCCATTTTTATCCATAGGAGTCTCGTGTCAGAAATTGCATGTGATGAGTATTAATATTTTCCCATTCGTTTAATTCTTCTTTTTTTTTGTAAAGGTTTGAACTGAACCCATTTTATTTTCTTCACACATCATTGATATTCACATTTATTTTCTCCATCTTTTCTTCCATCACAACATAAATTCTTACCCAAATTTAATGTTGAGAAATCAAAATGCAAATTGTCTATTTTATACAGATTTATATGGTGACTAGCTTTGTATTTATGTATTGAAAGATATAATTTTGTTTTAGAAAATTAAATATAAATTGAACCCGACCAAAGATATCATAGAACTAAGGACTGAAGAAGATAGAGTTAGCAGTTAGCACGTGTTTTGAGTTTGCAGATTCTCTTCGTGCGAAAGAGTGAAATGAGAGAGAGAAAAAAAAAGTTTGACTATTGACCAGAAAAAGGCACGGGTAAGCGGGCTAAGTCGGTCCCTAGCGAGAGTCGAAACCTCGCTTTCACACATCTCTTTAGACACGTGTCAGTGGTCACACCCACCTGTTAGCCGCACGTGCTTCAACGTCGACGCTAGAAGAACCACAAAGATCTCTTTGACCTCTGCTTTGTTTTTTTTGTTTATTTCACTCTTTATAATCAAGTTTCACTGTTTTTTTTTTACTCATTTCGCAGTTAAAAACTCGTGTTGAGAATGGACGATGATAAACACGAATAATACAATATGGCTAATCGAGGAGATAGATTGACACAACCCCTCCACGGGGTTACGTCATAACACCCGAAAACCGTATATTAAAAAAAACTTTTCATAACGGTTATAAAAACATGCAGCGGAAATATATATACATAAATATACTATCAGATACCCGCCCCGGTATCTAAAACACGAGT